>JAQGBJ010001380.1:0-23698 GCA_034698345.1 Sphaeridia pumilis | reverse complement strand
ACTCCATCGTACGTAATTTTCCCGCCAAACTCCTCACTGACCCTGTCGACCTCCTCCCTGAGCTTACTTTGAATCGCTGGATTCAGCGCCATCTGGTAGGTTGCAATCGTCAAGAGCGTTTCGGTCACATCAAATCCGGCAAAGAAGAAGGCTACAGCGTTGCCAATAATATCTTCGTCGGTCGCCTGCCAATTCACAACTTCGTCTTCCTTCATCAACATGTCTTTTTCAATCTGGTCCAGTTCTGCTACGTTGAACTTGGCCTTGTTCTTGCCATACGCTTGGTTGACGAAAGCTCCGATGAAATCTTGATGCTCTTCGCCCTTTTCCTTCCTAACCTTAATGGCCTTGCGAATAATGGATTGAAAGAAGTCCAACGAAACCTGGTCGCCAAAAGCTGCCAACCCCGTCAGCTTAAACAGTTTTGGCAGGAATGATGCTGTCATCATCTTGAGAGTTCTCCAAACGGAAGCGCCTTGAAGTCTCTTTCCCATCTCACGAAATGTTGAAGTGTCATCAGTGAAGCAGCGCGCATCGAATCCGAAAACGGAGCTGGCAATCACGTCCATCGTGTATCGGCCAAAAAGGTCCCGCAGCTCAATTTCGTTCGATCCCGTTCGTTCCGCTTGTTCCTTCACATAGGCTTGGAATTGCGAAGTCGATCGGTCCATGTGAGGGAACAATCGCCGGATTTTTGAAGTGCTGAACACAGGACTCATCAACATGCGAGAGTTTTTCCATTCCGCGCCCCTCAGCATGAACATGTTCCTATCTTGGACTTCGTTTCCGGCACTGAAGGGACGTCGGTCGACAAAGTGATCAAAGTCTTTGATGAGCACGTGCTTCAGAAGGTCGATATCGCGAATGAGGAGGCGGGGCGTCCACAGGTCGAATACGCCCACGAATCTGGCGTCGCCGCCCTGGCGGTAGGTCCAAAGGTCGAGTTCAGTGAGGGAGGCCCGGTTCATAAAAAGGTCAAACCAGGAGGCGTACTTGGTCACGTCAACGTAAGAAACTGCTCCGAAGTCGGTCCAGAAGCTGGACTTGCTCCGGTTCAAGCGCCATACGTAGATGGCGCTGAGCAGCAGCAGAAGCGGGATGAGGAGTATCAGAAGCATGTCCCTGATTTCAGGCCCTACTATAGCTCGTGAACTTTCGATCTTGTAGTTTCGAAAAATTGATTAAGAAAAAAAATAATTAGAAGCTTCACAGTGGAAAATAGGCAGGCGCTGCTGGTTCAGCTGCAGTCGGCCAGTGAATGCTTTTAGTTTTAATCCTTATCCACAAACAAGGATCTGGATAGTGCCCAAGGTCATTTTTAGAAAGAGATTTTTTGTCCCGTATCAACCTGTAGGTTACAATGCTCATTTATTCACGGCGAAAACAACTTGACTTGACATGCAACGTTCGGTACGATTTGTAAGGTTCTGGATTCGGCTCACGTCTTGCAAGTACATACGTAACCGCCATATGAAGCTTCGGAAAATCTTGTTTGGGCTTCGTGTCAGCGCTCCCACTGGAACTAAGAACTTGAATTAAAACATAATTAAGGTGTGCGACAAATCAAGCTTTTTTTACAACTTTGCAAACTTAGATGTTGCTAACAGAACTGCGCAACGCATTTAGTAACGAAACCAGATTCATTATTGTCTTCAAGTTCAAGGTCATTTCCATACAAGCAAACGCTTTCAGCTTTTAACAGCAATGATAAACATAATGTGATCATAGCCTAGTCTCCATAAAGCCATAAACCATCAAAACATCCCACTAAAACATGTATCGTCTAGGTTCATTTGTATATACTACTGTGAAAAATGTTAAGGCGAAACAATCCTACTGTATGTAACTTAGTAATATCACAAGCGAAAATTTCCTCTTAGTGTCTGGAATCCAGTAGAATCCAGAAATTCTGCAGTAGTTGTCTTGCTTATTACGCTAATTACGTCTTTAACTTTTCCAATGGTAAAACATTGATTCAGACGGGATATCATACATTTCAAGGTGTATATATACTACAAAATCTTATCAACCGAACACTATTTTGTTGGAGAATCCCTCTGTTCTCTCCTAACTGCGATCAGCTTTTCTGTAGATACACCAGGGCGTTGAAACAGCATCACAAACGAAGCAATAAAACTATGCAAAGTCCTGTTAGACCCCACATTTTGTTTCCTGTATCCACAGAAAAAGAGGCATGTAATAATGTAAGAACGAATAACTTGAGAGATTATGCAATAACAATATAAAACTGTCAATATACAGAAAGACATGAGAGCAGCGAAACGGAACGCTCTGAATAACAAAAGCGCCATTTTCTGCTATAAATAAATTACCGCTTTATAAATCATTCTCCTTCCTCACCGAGTTTTTCCGCTAGGCTGACTATTAAATTTCAGGCGCCTTCAATTGCATGATTCAAGTATCATAACAGGAAACCATTCTGGGAGGTTTGACAAAGAGCCTGGGAGTTCCCCATCTAAAGTCCTGAAATACACACAAATAAAACACGTCAATGATCTAAATGTGGATGCGGAAAGACATTTTTTGAAACTGAAAGGTAATAAATTTACCGACGTAACTGTTTTTCTAACTCTACTGACCCATTTTTGCATCATCCGCATAGAATTCTAAGACTCTTATATGTATTTTATAGCTTCGGTGGGAACTGAAAATTTATTCGAAAACCATCAATCTCCTTGACGAGAAGCTCCTGAAGCAAATTCCCAAACGTAATTCTCTTACGGGTCATAAGTTTACTGGGTGAACTTACCAGTTACCTCGGTTGAAGATATCCAAATCAGCGTCACAAGATGGAGTTGGTGGATTTGGTCAGGGCAGCCCAATTTGCGGTCTTCATCCGTTAAGAGCTCTCGTTAAAGACTTCTATCAACCGCAGGTTGGCTGCGGCCCGGTCCACTCCACAGCCCGCCCATTACGTAAGCTGTATTCATCATCTCATTGTTCTACAACCGAATTTGGGCACGACGACAAACGCTGCTCCTGTGCAGCAAAAATAAAGTCACGACTTGATCATCTGTCTCACGATTTGCCCGTTTAAATGCGTACGCAAAAGCCACACACCGCCGTTCTGTATCATTGACCTTTACAGTCGTTAAACGCTGCTGATATCGCTTACTTGAGTCAAAACTTGAGGTATCCTCCCTTGACCGCTACTTGACGCTAATGATACAAACAAACTTGCTAATCTTGGATCCTTTGAAATCAGAGCTTTACAACCTGTAAGAAGATCAAGAAATGTTTACAATACCACTTGAAGCCTTCAATGACAGTGTAATAATAATAAAAACCTCACACATCGCATCCCGGATGATGTACAGCTCGTAAACCCCAGGTATTTACGTGTGGTGTTGGGTGACATGAGAAATAAACACTGAGGTCCCACCGAGCCATAGTAAAGCATGTGTTGAGTAACATGAAGATTCGCTTCGGTCTGCCAAGTGGTCCATAAAAGTCCTTTACACACGCAACCGGTACATGACGCTGTTGTACACTGATAAGTTGTGCTTTCTTCAAATGGATGAATGGCCAGCTTCTGCTGTAAACTAATTACATCGTTTTGTCTTTTGTTCTTCTAACAGTTTTCCCCCAAACTTTTTCTTGTTGAGCTGCGAGATATTCTTTGATCCTTGCTGCATGTCCACATGAAATGCCGTCCTCGGAAGGTGGTTGACAGTCAGAAACTCAGGTGTATATATTCGTCGGACATGAAGCCGAGGGACGGAGTAAAAGATGCGACTTTTCTCAAGATAAGATCTTGTTGTGGGAGGATTTCTGCGAAATAATAACAATAATCGGGCTTTGCTGGAGGGCTCATATACTTATATGGAGGAGTTTACAATCAGTTGAGCGTACCTGGGAATGCGCCTGCCAGATGCTGCCACTTTGATCACGTTTGAAGCCCAAAAAAGAAACAAGGAACTCGGGTCTAACTGCAGGTGTTTCAGTTCATTTAAGTTACCCGGCGAAGAAAGGCCTGCTTGCAGAGGTGATTTTTAAGGCTCATAAGAAGCCAAGTTGTTTAACGTGGTGGCGACTCTTGCGTTTCTGAAGACCAAAATAATCATCAGTTAAATCATTCATCGAGTATCGAAAATACGATCATGAGCAACTCACGATTGCTGGCCACCACAATATTGGTGATTGCAAGTGTCTTCGTTGTAGCATCAGCTGATGGTCTCAAGTACGTTTGGGGAGATGCGCTAGACGACCCGCTGGCTAACGGTCCAGATGGAAATCCCTATCCTTGGTAGGTCAAATTTTCAGTTTTTGTCTAGGGTTGATACATTTGACTTGGTTCATTTGTCAATTATTCTTATTAACGACGACATTCTACAGGGATCAGGCTGCTAAAATAGCAGGAAAACCTCGAACTGGCAAACTTCTCTCACCTGATCCGGACCAGCATCTTCTATCACCTCGAGAAACTCGAGAGATCCTCTTGAAAGCCTTCATGGCACAGGAACGCGGAGAATATCTTCCGGGAAAGTCCTTCATGCCACCAGGCTTTTCTACAACTGAATCCAGTAAACCAAGAAGACATCAAAGCGGAAGAGCTGGTAGAACCGGCGAATCTTGGTTTGTGCACGGCAAGCATGGAGCACAAAGTCCAGAAACTGTATTGATCCCTGGGGGTAATCAGACTTCAAGTCAGCGGAATAAAGCTGCTGGGACCAGAGCTGGCCAAGGGTTCCCCAATAACGGGGGCAGCAGCTCCAGTAACACCAAGGAAGATCATCCCGAACCTGAAGGCTGTGTCCCGTCTAGATTGTGTCCCTCAACGTACAACACGACGGCGCCCTTGTATGGAGTATCCCTGACATCAGGTCAGCCGGTGACGATAGTTCAAAAGTTTCCGGATCTTCTGCAGCAAGTGGTGTATCAGACTTGTAAGACTTCCGAATGTGAGGTTATTCATGGAGAATGTGTTCAGACGTATCTGCCGTACCTGTTTCTGGTGATTCCCTTGGGACCTGTGACTTTGACTGGTAAGATACTTATAATTGACAGCATTAAATTTATCAACATGTCGCAGAGCCGAAAGCTAATGGACTTTAATTTTGAAGGTCAAGATTACGTCCTGATTGAGAGCGGCTGTGTCTGTAGACCCAAGTATGCCAAGAAGACTGATGAACCGCCACCGATTCCGTTTATCCAACCCATTCAACAACACCAGAACAAGAACTGATTAGATTATTATAAGGTTTAAAGATACATGTACTATTGTTTATTGCAAGTTTGAGCATATGAGGTTTTAGTAGTTTGAATACTTACGTTGTAATTGTAATGAATGAGGTGATGGTGGATCCAAAGTGGGAAATTCATATTTTCGTCTCAAAAGTTTAATTTGGTAATAAATGTTACAAACAAAAGATATTTTGATATTTCGATGTTGTAATGGTGCATTTGACATTCGGCAAGAGCTGAAATCAATCAAAAACAAAAACTTTTAAGAGAAAACGAAACGCCAGTGCAAGGATATCTGCACGAACTTACCAAGTTCAAACGCGAAAGGCGCGAGTCTGATGCAACATGTGAAGAATTTCATGAGCTGCGAACAAAATGAAAACAAACCTCAATTTTTACCGGATGTCTGATTCCGAATCAGGATTAAATTTGTGTTTTTATTGGAATTTATACAGTATTTTGAAATCTTGAAGACAACAAAAGTTAGAACTAATGAGGCGAGGTAGTTTACGGCAGTTTGTAGTTAGTTGTTTCACAGCTTTAAAGCCACCACAGCCGGTAAAACCGAGCTTTGGTTTGGCACATTTGAAACCAGTAAGTTTTGTGTTGGAAACTTAATACAATCAGCAGTTCTGAATATGTAATTCTTTGTTGTTGTAGTTACTGTTCGACTTATACAGTTTTGATTAACTTTGTTCACTGATCTTTTTATTGCAGAATCCTGGTGTGTGTCGATGCCCATTAGCCTGCATTTCAAAAACCTTCGTTACATTCCAGCCTCGGTTTGTATCAGAAAAAGCGTTAGCGAAAATTGCGAGGATGCCAAGAGGTCATCTAGTGATGGATAAGATCGATTCGGAAGACTTCAAGTCTCTGTTTACAGAGGAGTTGGTGACGTTGGTGGACCTGTTCAAGAAATACAACTATGAAATTCGATTGGCTGGAGGACCTGTCAGGTAAGCTTCAAAACTTTCAAATTAATTTTTCGTTGTGCTTGTGGATTTTGCGTTATGAAATTTACACCTTGTCATTTGTTTTAATGTAGGGATCTGCTATCTGGGAAGAAACCAGCCGATTTGGACTTTGCGACTACAGCAACTCCAGACGAAATGAAATCCATGTTTGAGCAGGAAGGCATAAGAATGATCAACACGAAAGGAGAGAAGCATGGAACAATAACTGCAAGAATCAATGATAAAGAAAATTACGAGGCAAGTTCTTCATGTACCTGCGGAAAGTTCGGAAGAAATACGAATATCTTTATTTGGATGGATTTACAGATCACAACACTGAGAATAGACGTATCTACTGATGGAAGGCATGCAGAAGTGGAGTTTACCAAGAACTGGGAATTAGATGCTGGCAGAAGAGATTTAACTATAAATTCTCTTTTTCTAGGTAACACATGGGTTGAATTGGTAAATTATAGCGATTAGCCCCTGCTAGTGCAAGTTCATGCTGGTAACTTGTCGATTTTTAGATTTCGAAGGCAACGTCTACGACTACTTCGAAGGAAGAAACGACTTGAAAAACAAACGAGTTAGATTTGTCGGCAATCCTGTAGACCGTATTACGGAAGACTATTTGAGAATATTGCGATATTTTAGGTAATCCAACGCAGTTCAATAATGACACGTTGATAGAATTATTCGTAACCATGTATTTTGTTGTTTTAGGTTCTATGGTAGAATAGCTGTAAATTCAGATTCACACGAGGATGTCACCTTAATTGCCATACAGAATCATGCTCATGGCCTGGACCGGATCTCCGGAGAACGAGTATGGGGGGAGCTGAAAAAAATTCTACTTGGCAATTTTGGAGGTACGTAACATGCACAGTACGGTATCAGTCAATATCAGAGTTGTCAAACATTATATTGAAATATGCATTTGCAGGTGAACTGATGTTGAAAATGATAGACCTCGGGATCGGGACGCATATCGGCCTTCCTGAACATCCAAATCTAGACGAATTCAAGATCATTTGGGATCGTAAGAATGCCCATAACTTCGACTACAATGCGATCACCTTACTTTCTGCTTTGCTGAAGGATGAAACCGAAGTAAAGTTTCGAACCATCCGAGAAGGTTATATGGTTTTATATATTTTTAATGCGATTCCCAAACGTTGCAGGTGGGTAAAGTCCATGCTAGGCTGAAGTTAAGCTCTTTTGAACGCGATATGTGCTTGTTCATAGTACTGAACCGCAGTAAATTTGTCGGGCTTCCGGATGAGCTTTTCCAGTAAGTTCGTTATCTTAAGGTCCTTGAGTAAAGTTTATTTTCAACTTTTTTTCATGGATTTTGCAGTAGATGCAAGGAACTCACGCTCATGAACACTCAAATGACCCACGAACTCTTTAGAACATTTACCGTCGAGACTTTAATGTACAACGGAGTTACTGATGTTCTCGAAAGCTACAAGAACTGGAACTGTCCCAAATTTCCTATCGGAGGTCATGTCTTGATGGAGCGAGGGATCAAAGGTATTAATTTGTAATTTGTAACTGAATTCTGAATGTCTTTTCCCATAGTAAATCTTACGTTTGTGAAAAATTTAGTATATTTTAAATGCATTTTCAGGGCGGTTAATAACCCTAGTCGTCACCGAACTCAAAAAACGATGGATAGCGTCTAACTTTGAGCTAACTGCTGATGAAATGAAAGCTATGCTTCCTGAACTAAAAGAAGAACTTCAAGCCAGTGTTGTTCCACCAACTAAGAAAGCCAAAATCAAGAAACAAGGTGCTACTTGACACTTGAGTCGTATCAAGTTTTCATCTAAGGGTCGGTGCTACTCAATTTAACAATTGACACCGATTAAATATCAACAATTGATTATCTGTTGGATAACTCAATGAATTTTTGTACCAATTTGTTGACTGAGAGAAAGAGGCAGATCGCCGGACTGGCTCACTTTGAGTCTCTAGATATCCTTGCACCACTGACATTTAAAATATACACTCGAGCGATGCGGGACCGCGAAAAATGAAACTTTTGCATGTGCATCTCTCTTTGCACGTGTTTAGAGTTTTGTTGTTAGAGAAGTGCAATTTTCAATGCTTTCTGTATAAATGTGCAGATTTTCACTAGCCATTCGATACTAAATTATATCTACAGCGTTTGTTCAGTTCATTCCTAGATTGATTTTGAATAGGAAGCTCATATACGATTTCAAAATGGGAAAATTCAAGCCCCAAGCATCCAGGCAAGTAACCAAAGATTTGTTACCAAAACGAGGCAGAATCACCAAGATCAAAAATAAGGCACAAGCTCTTAAGGAAATCAAGAACGATAACGAAGTACTGATTCCAGAAGTTCAGGATGCTGTGGAGTTAACCAAGATTAAGAAAGGGGTAAGTTAAAAACATCAAGCATCCATGTGGAATGCAAATGTAAAGTCTGAATGTCGTCTTCATCATTTTTTCGTCAGAGATGGGTCAACAAGCAACGAGTATTAGTCTTTGGATCTCGAGGAATCCCCTTCAGAGGCCGACACCTAATGATGAACTTGAGAAGTCTGATGCCTCATTCTAAGAAAGAGTCTAAAATGGATAAACGAGATACGCTTTTTGCAATCAATGAAGTAACGTTACAAGCAGTCTTACATCTAACAGTCTTACCAGATTTCACAGCTATCAGACTTAATGTACATTTCTGTATTTCAATTTCAGATTGCTGAAATGAAGAATTGCAACAAATCCATCTTCCTGGAAGGCCGCAAGAACCAGGATATCTACATGTGGGTTTCTGAAATTGGTAATGGTCCGTCAGTGAAATTCCTGATCGAGAACTGTAAGTTGTTGTCATTGAATTTATGGCAATCTTGTTGACAGCTATTTTGAAGCTGTGAATTTTTGTTTCTGTTTCAGTAAGTACAATGGAAGAACTCAAGTACACGGGAAACTGTCTGAAAGGATCTAGAGCAATACTGTCTTTTGACCCAACATTCGATTCTACACCTCACTGGAAGTTGATGAAGGAACTATTCACCCAAACCTTTGGCACACCTAACCATCATCCCAAGAGCCAGCCTTTCATTGACCATGTTCTGACTTTCACGGTGCTGGATAATCGTATTTGGTTCAGAAACTTCCAGATCATGGAGGAGGATGGTTCTTTGGTTGAAATTGGTAAGAAAGAAGTTTTGTGAAGCTGTTCTTCAGAATGCATCAATGAATGAATTATGTAAAATCAATTTTCAGGACCCAGATTTACCTTGAACCCAATTAGACTGTTCGAAGGAAGCTTTGTAGGTCAGACGTTATGGAGCAATCCGCATTTCGTATCTCCGAACAAGGTGAGTTTGAACATTCATTACATTTCCGAATTATAATACAACACAAGGCACAAACCAGTCGTTTAAGAATGAAATTTTCCTAATCCGGTTCTAACTTGATTTTCAGTATCGTGCAATGCTCAAGAAAGCTACTGCCGGTAAATACCTCAACCGTCTCACCCAAAAGCAAGGTCGCGAACACAGGAAAATGCCCGACTCTTTCCCCCACGACAGATCGTCTGATGTCTTCACGCTTACGCCCAACGAGTTTGAGAACGGGATCGAGAGTGATTAACGCCGAGTTTTTGCTGGGCTATCTCATTTCGTTAGTTTTGCAGAAGAAATATTAACAGCCTTAACGCTGTACTTTATCCTTGACTATTATAATTGTAGCTCATATTCAACTCTATTTTGACAATTTTCAACCATTTGTTAGAATCATAAACTTCGTAGTATTCGGAATGGTTCACATTAATCACCTAATTCTTACGTGTTCGAAACCTAAATATCAGTAACACACGAGAAGAAGCTCAGAATCATGCACAGTTCCTTCACAAGTCATCATACTGTTAGATGAGTTGATACATGTACCATCAAATGCTCTCCAAAGTATACAAGAATGCAATATCTGTAGGCCATTAATTACATAGCAATTTCTTTAAAAACTATGCCAAAGTTTTCAATACTTCTGCTCATCCCTAGACGACAGGATTTGAACTGTAGGGTCTTTGAGGCCTCACCCCCCAGCTAGCTTAATTTTAGAATCTATGGATGACCCCATCTCCCTGGATATGACCTCAAAGTCGCATATGTCCCTCTATGACGTCACTCTCAAACAGGTGAGAAGGCTTGTATGATCTTACGCATACGATGAAGACTCCTTTCGCCTTCGTATTCTTCAGACAGCAAAAAGTTTAAGGATATTCTCTGCATCTCTTGTTCATCCCTGAGCACTATCATTCACATCATCTCACCTGAGTCACACTTGCTATTGTGTACTCACACGCTTAACAACTACAGAGCTATACTCAGTAGGTAGCGCAATAATCAAGTTTACTCACTGTTTTCACCTGATGAATGTATCGAATTTCCTGTAGCTCCGAGGCTATGACGATGCATCAGAATTGAGTAATTTGAAAGCTACTGCACAATAAGCAATTTCTAACTGTTGGAATCTACTTTAATCGTAGTGATGCTTCACTAGTTAATAATCAAGAGACGAGAGCAGATATTCAACATATTCCATTAATTCAGAAAGATCATACACTGCAAACACAAACAAATCAGAATATAATTAGTACTGCATAATGTGCATCAAGATCAAACCGAAGCTACTCAAACTTACACAAGCTTTCTTCAAAGTTTCTGATGTTCATCCTTCAACTTTCTTCATTTGGTCTTCTTGCATCTTGCGTGGGTTTTGGGGTGGACTGCACAAGCTGTGTTGTATACAAAGCTGATGAGATGCACACGCACGCATCCCCCAACCAACACATGTGGTTTGTAGAATCCAAACTGGCTTCAGTTCTAGTCCGAACGTTGAAAGAGTAACATCGACGACGACGAGTAGTTGCAGCGGCTCGCCGGCAATCGAACCCTGTTGTGTCAGTGCCAAGTTAATATTATTACAAATTCAAACCATCTGATGGAAACCATTAAAATTTTACCGTGTTCTAACTTGGAACACTAGAGACGTGAGAGCCTTGACAACAGTTTCTTGTTAAGGGACGATCCTCAAATTTCAAACATGTGAACCAACCCTTGTGTGAATATTGTTTGGTCTTCGTTGTGGTTGTAGTGCGTGGGCGGCTGGCACCATTGCCATTAAAGCATTGTTGTTCTTGGCGACTGTGGAGTGAGTGCTTTGGTTACACATGCAGTTGTAGTGTCCAAGACCGATCGCTCTTTCTTGTTGAAGACTTCGACGGGCAGAAACAGTGGACGCCTTCGCAAAAATATATAATCATATTACCTTTTACAACTTGTTCAAGTGGCTCAAGCCGCCAACGCGGCGGCTATCACCTACGCTAAATTTCACAGTTGCTGAATTTACCGTGGTGATGTAGATCATTGTTGGTGTTGGTCGGCTGAACTTTACAATACAATAGTCCACTGGTCAAGAGCTTCGGAAGATAGACCTGCCAGAGTGTTTGGAAAACCAAGCGTTAAATGATGTTGCAGTGAAAGGTGAATTTTCATACGAAATATTCATCATGAATAGTGGCAGTTCTTACACGTGGTCCCAACTCCCCCGCATCAGTCTACTTAACGTCCCCCGCAAGAAGAAAAGCTTCGTAACCATGATGACGGACCCACTAGTCGTTTTCCAATTAGTCTTTGTTCTTCTAATAGCCTTGAATCCTAGTGCAGTTAGCGGGTTCAATCTAGAAACGCAGAATATTGTTACACATACTGGAGCCGCAGGTTCCATGTTCGGATTTTCCATTGCTCAACATAAGGATTCCAATATTTCATGGTGAGTCAAAGATTTTAATTAAGCGCGTAATTGGTATTACAGAATTTTTCAATGATTCAATATACCGGTATATACACGTTTTAAACTACATTCAACATTTGAGTGTAAAATAGCGGGTAAAAACGTTGATCCAATCCATAAGAATGAATGTTGTTAACGATCTGCAAAATTTCTTAAAATCGCTCCTTCCGAATTTTCAAAAATAGAATCAAGTCAAAACTACCGCTCATCTGGTGGAGCAAAAATGTTGCAAAAACGCTCGATGCTCTTCCAGCATTGTTCAACTTTGATTCTTACTCGATGGCTATTGATGTTGTTCATTCTGCTGATTTTGGAGATTTGTTTTCCGGAATGCTGATTTCAAGTTTTTAATTGTTGCCTGTGGTTTATAAAGTTCAAGCCTAGTCTAAAATATTGTTTACGGTACTTTTATCCGTAGTCCATAATTATTTCAAAAGTTGAAGGTCAATTGTTAATGATGGCCAGGGGACTGGCCACCTTTATCCAGAGTCTTACCCATGTTACTGTGACAGCACTTGGCATTTGATTTTTATTGTCAGTTTTCTGTCAGTTCCCTATTGAAGATAGCTTTTGTTTTTCAGGATTCTCGTCGGAGCCCCGAATGACGACCCACGTCAACAACCGGGCGTTAGAAGACCGGGCAGTGTTTACAGATGTAGTTGTGAATCTAGTAACACTTGCCAATTACTCCCATTCGATCGGCTAGGTAAATCAAGATTCAGATTTATTGAATTTTCTCATTCAAGCATTTCCTGTTTATGTTTCATTTTCCAACTGTGTCATCATCTTCCATTTGTTTCAGGTTACCATTCTCAAGCATCTACAACTTACATTCTATAAGCTTTTAGCTTTTATTGCAGTTTTGGTGATCTATCTCCATGTCAAAGTTAGGGCGAAATCCTCACGGTTTAGTACAACAAGTGTTCCGTTAGCCTCATTTTAACAACTCCGAAAGCAAACCCGAAGATGTTTTCTACAGTATTGCCCTAGCCTAGCGCCCATCATCGGATTTTCCTTGAGACCCAGTCAGACTAGTTGATCAGTCTTTCTACTGTTTAGTTGTAGGTCCTCCACCCACGCGTCTGTTGTACCATATGAATTGTATGAAATCTTGTAAAACAGCAATCATGTTCCGTCCGTGGTGGTGGTGCAAAGGAGAAGTGGTTTTGAAGAAGCCATAAGGAACGAGCTAGGCTAGAGGCGGATAATAATAGTGGAGTTAGACAGCGGATTTCTGGGAGGTTGTATGCAGTTTTGAGTGAATTTTGGCATACTATCAAACGGGAATTTTTTTTACGACCGTCAGTCATAAGCTGTCTATTGGTCTTCAGCACTTGATGTGTGCTAAGCTAAAGGCAGACAAAGCTTCAGCTTAACAACGTATCAATCTCGATGCTGAACACCGGTGGTTGTTAGCTTCGTATGTAGTGCCTCTTTGGTCAATCCCTTCTTCTTTCAAGACCCGCCGATAACGTAGCAAGATGTATGAGAAGTTTGATGAATTTTATCCTTGTCATTCCAGAAAATGATTCCCCTTCCTCCTTGCAGTCCAAGGGTTTTGATTACAATCCGTTTCATTGTCCGAGTGCACCAGACAAAGGCTATCAGTTTCAAGTCATGACACGGGTCCCTGCAGGGTTTTCTTTGCCTTCAAGTCTTGGGTTCCTTCGATAAGAGCGGAAGGCACGACTGACTGCCTGTATGGCACAGCTTGTTGCTTGCGTATTAGCTTTATTAGTCAGCCTCAAGAATATTTGACAAGTACATCCACGTTTTCGAAGCCTGTTTCCTCTATTAATTCTTTTGTGAGCCGTCTCTCAAATCATGGAAGATGTTGGAGAATATAATTTTTCCAGTCAGCTAGCTGTGAGCATTATTCAGTTGTTGAAAGCTCCTCTTGTAGCAATATGTCCATGGGAGCAAAGTCAATTTGTAAGAGGGTAAATCTCATATTAACAGATGATGTTTATGTAGCTATTGTTTTTGTCCGGCTTTAGGCTGGAGAGACTCAAGTATGTTTCCCCTTAGAAAGAGTCCATTAATAACCAATCTTTTCGTTTTACAGTCATAAATTGCTTTTAAGCTGTGGGAGCTGGTACAAGCAGAAGCAAAAAGAAATATGCTCCCGAATTCTACCAAGATGAACCAGTATTGAGCCTTTTGAAGAATGCAGTTAGCTCTCGTTTGTCCTCACACGGGTTTTTACTTAGCAAAGAAGCTATTGGAAGTAACATGGAAGCTTTGGGGAACACACCATTATGGCTAAGCGGATAAGAAGACCGAAAGGAGCCGAGATAGGATCGAGGGTGGATACTGATTTATGTATATGTGGTGCAATAGCATGTGTGTACAAAGTTTTGGTTTTTTCGTTCTTGTAGACTTGGGCTAGAATTGGGAACGAGACGACTAGGAGAGAGATTTGTTGCTACAAAAGTCAATGATGAGTCAAGATGGAGTCAGCATAAGTTTGCGAACGAAGGAAGAAGACAGCTACCAGGTTGTTGTGCTTTTCTCGGTGATGCGAGTGGAAACCCGGTTAAAAATAGACCGGGACGGGGACAGTTAAAGTGTGTAATATACACATACACACTATGCTTTTGAAAGTTGTAAACGGGAAATCCTGTGACTGAGCAAGTCGAACCTGAGCAGTAAATTACGTAAGCTTGAGAAGAAAATACGAGGATGAATGAACATCAAGAGGGAAGCGGGGTGTTGCGGATTTTGGATTTTAAATGCGATTTATTTTGTGTAGGTGACTTTTGGAGGAGTTGGTGAAAAGTACTTAGCGCTCAGCGCAGAAACGAGGAGGGAACGGAACAAGAAAAGGAAGATGCCGTTGTTAGTGGAGATAGCCAAAAGAGTCCATGCCCAAACTTGACCATTGTTATGAGAAGCGTTTATTACCCAGACGAATAATAATCGGCGGCTGACTCAATGGAAAAAGGTTGAATGTGGGAGGAGGAGGAAATGGAGTTGATCAAGAAATTTTATCGGGGATCAACAGAGCTTTTAGTCGTATCGGAAACCTGGGAAGTCCTTAAAAGCAATGAAGCAATTTTCTCTTTGTGGGTTCTAATGGCACAATACAGGGATTTTTGTAGAGGTTGAAAGTGTTGTATATTCGTGATTTAGTTATTGTGAGCCTGGAATAGAAGTCTTGGTGGAAGTAGCTAAAGTAGCTCAGGTGAATGGTTATTTGTGGCAGGTTCAGTTGGTACCCGAAACGGTCGCCCAATTAACCATGCAGAACATGGAAGAATCCCCAAGAAGAAGCCTTGCTGAGTACATGGGATATTGAACAGTTTGATGCTGTCAAGTTTAATTTTTCTCATGCTTGTTTTTTCTGATGGCAGAGAAACAATTGAATTTCCTTGTGCGTTCATCTGACTGTCTGTCAGTCGGCGAAAGGAACGAGTATTCTTGTGGGTGTCTGTGGTAGCACTTATGGTTATGATGCCATTGATGGTCGTGGTGGTCGATGTCGTATCTGAGTGAGTAGCGTGGATGGGACAACTGTTTATTGTGCATGATTGATGCAAGAACGGAAAGCGTAAAAGCGCAATTGATCAGAATGACCACAAAAGATTCAAGCGCGCCCAAGTCCAATGACCAAATTCAAGTAACTGAAAAGAATCGTTTTTGTTTGCTTACAGGGAATAACCAAGTCAATGGGAAGCAAATTGATGAAAAGTCGTACCAATGGTTCGGAGCTACTGTGAAGACCTCTGGGGAGGATGGAATCATTTTGGTGAGCTTACAACTCGAAAATCTAAATATACTTTAGCTATTTGTACCTGTAATCATATGCTTAATTTACTAAACATACTGTATTTCCACAGGTAAGAACCGACGCAATATTTGATAATAATACGAATACTCCTTTGAAGCCCAAGATACCACAGATATCAGATTTTGCAAGTCTCTCGAGCTCTTGTCACAGTGTGCAAATTCAAGATTGCATACACAAGGATGTGGCACATCATTATTGTTACATTACACCCTCTCGAAATTGCTATCCAAATAGCACTTGTGCTTTGACAGTTTCCTGTTCAAGTGTGCGACCTTGCGAAATGTTGGATTCCTATGTAAGATACTCACTCAGAGAGATCTTCATCACGAGTGTCAAATCTATGAAGGTTATTCAAGAAATTGCAAGCTGTTAATTAATGTCGTCGAATCACTCATTCATTCACTCGCTTCTCCTAGGGAAATGGCTAATTGTGTTTGCTGTTGTAATTAGAAACCCCGTTCAAACCAGGGCTAATTAGGATCGATCACGCTTACGGAAACAAGCTTCAGAAGCTCTGTATACTGTCCTTGTCTTGGTTCAGCACCGAAAGAACTTTTTAGGAAGTGCTTAAGCTCAAAGCTTTTATGCTCTCGCAGTAGCGATCCTTCCTAGTTCATAATCAGATTCGGCAAATTTTAATGGGGTGCACTCGTTGTCTGGTTCGTTGTTATGCAGTTTTTGTATCTCCTTATTCGTAACAACTTTGCGAAACCATTTGTCATAGTCATAGTCAAATGACAGGTTTGTGATGGTTCAGTCAAGCAAGGAATATTTGTAATGCTGCGATGATCCTCATGCGGCTCCTGCTCAAAACTGCCGACTATTTTCACATATGATAATGTGGCTAGATGGTAGTTTGAGCGAGCAATGAAAATTTTTGTACCTTGTGCCTGCCTACTTGTCTGGATTTTAGACTCCTGTTTAACCATTGTTTATATGTCGGCAGTCATTTTGTCCACACATTTTTCGCCTATTGTTATTGTCATAAGTGCAGGGCTAATGAGTGGGAATGATGCACGCGAGTTTCGCAATTTACATTGCAGATTTGAAGATGTTCCTACCTAAATGTTGTTGTTACTATTATGCACTACCGTAAAAAGCCGTCATGCTCCCACACATTTATACTTCGATGAGGAAACAAAGTCTCGAATCTGCAAACTTCACAGAACGTAGCTTTAACAAGTAAAGAAACTTCGAGCTGACTCTTCTTGTCTGCAACAGCTTTTGGTTTAAAACCTCACCTTTAGAATTTACGTGAGTTTTAGCTCCGCTTTTGACGACTCACCTGGGAAAAGTTGTAAACTGTCCAAAGTATTGATTTGTCATTTGGATGAACTTTCACGTGTATATCTCAGTGACTTTTGTCAAGAAAGAAAGCTATCTAGAAAGCCTGTCAGTTTCACCAAAGCTTCAAAAAAGCATTTGGCTCCCCCATCTTTGTAATGCTTTCAGACACTAGCATAGGTTCAATTACAACCTTGTAGCTGGTTTATACAAGGTAATTTTCACCTGTATAAAATCACGTGTCAGCTTCCAGTAGATTGGCACTTCTGACAGTTTAATTTATATCCGCTGGACAAGATTCCTTGTTTGTTTGTGCTCACCTCTCGTGCTTTATGCTTGTAAACCGGCTCTTTTTCCAGACACACGTAGACGTCCGTATAGATTGTAGATCTGGGAAACGGACAGCAAGACATGAAAAAGGAGTAACGGAAATGAGAGTTGGTCGTCGTATGATGTGATTTACTTGAATCTATGTTGATGGACTGTCCAGACCGTACCAAAGGAGAAGTTGATTGAAGGATGGCACCTGCGCGTCCATTCCGAAGCTCCATAATTGGCAATCGGATCTGGTGCCATTCAAAGGCGTATACTCAAGAAGTGATTGCGTGCCTCTGCGTGAGTGCGTGTTAGTCAGGTGTAAAATCCGTTTGATTGCGATAATGCATTCAGAGAGTTTGTTATGGCCAAAGTGTGTACTTGACATTGCCATGTTTTGAATGCACTTTTAGTATATGTAGGTTCAATCGGAATCGATGATATTGATTAGGGGCGGTGGTGGCAGCAGCGTTTGTTCGTGCAAGCGAGTAATGACTGAAACACACTTGGTGGATATACGCTGGGTGTTTCAGTTGTTGAACAGGCAAGAGATTTGATGAGTCGACAGAATGGAAATCAAATGCGTGGGATCACCTGGCGCTAATTATGTCTCGTATGATGTTTGTAAACAAATATACACGTGGATGGATTATATGCAATTGGGTTTTTAACAATTTTCGAATATATTTCAGAGACTCTGTAATGCGACAGACAGCAACAAGATTGAAAATGACTGTGGGCGGCGAGAAACCAGGAAAATGAGAGCTGAATAGCTGTGAAGTTGAAGTTGTCAAAACCAAGTCCATATGTGTAGTTGTTGGATATTTGTTACATAACTGAAATAGATTCCAAATTTGGGCATGTGTTACAAGGTAGCAGTTGATTCCTCCGGTGTCCTCTGTGACATTAAGCCTTTGAAAGAGTTATGGCTGTTAGTTAGTGAGAAGAAGTTGGTTGGTTCGAGTTCAGTATATTTATATCATCAACTCGTGCGCCATGTAAGGAAGAAATATATAACATGTGAGGATTTGTTATGGTTTTCTGAGGCAAGAAGATTGAAGATGGCATTCCGTTATGTGTGTAAAAATGCACTAGGTTGCTGGAAAAACTTGAAGAGCTCTGTTTAATGCTTCTTTCTTGCTTGTTATTCTTGTATTTTATTCCATGGAGGAAAGGCTGTCGAGCTGTTAGAGAGACATGAAGGTTGTTGAAATGCCTGATGCTTGCTTGCTGCTTTTGGGTTTTTAAAATGGATTGCATGTAATCTGTTCAACGTTCTGGAGGGACGGATGAGATTGCAAGTGACTTGAGAAATGTGAATGTTAGATGAGACGATCTTCATTTTGGTGTCTGTTTTTAGAAGGAAAAGTTGGTTCAGTTCAGTGCTGAATTGCATTGCATTATGTTGCGTGGGTGGAAGAGGGAGATTCGCTAAATTCAATTGGAAGAATGCAGTGCAATTGCAACGTTTTGCGAGCTGATGAGTAACGTCCTATTAATAAATTATATGCATGATCACATTCTCGTATGGTGAAAAAACTAAGTATAAACAAGGTACCTGAAGACCAAAATTTTGGGTTTAGGTTTCTGACTAATGCTTGCTTATGAGTATGAGTAGCTGTAGCTTCGCTAGATGATAGAAGCAGAGGTTGGTTGTAGAACCGGTTCGAATATCGAATATTAGGACAAGCGAGGGTGGATGTAACCTGATTCGGACGGAAGAGTGAAAGTTGTTTATCTTTATAGTTTTTCGGATGGATTGGGAGCGTGGGCGGCTATGAAACTTTGAATGAGAAGTTTTTTCTAAAATTTTGCTCGGGCCCAATATAGATTTAGATTCGCGAATCTCAAGCTGATCGAGCTGGTAGTAACTACGGAGAATTTTTGTTAAAGAGCTATGAAATTGAAAGGAATTTCGGAAGAGTGTTGGTTGCTAATGAGTAATGAGCTATTGAAGATTATGTAATCAACATTAAAATGTCTATTGTATTTTTGCAGGCATGTGCCCCACGGTACACTTGGTTCAGCACAAACGGGAAGCGTCGTGACCCCGTTGGAACGTGCTACGTGGCTAAAGATAGCTTCACGGAGTTTGTCGAGTATTCGCCGTGCAGAACATGTAAGTTGGCATGTGTATTGTGTTTCACTTTTGATATTATTATTATTATTGCTCGGTCGTGCTAATATCCTTTCTTTGTGTATTAGGTTTCTAAAGAGTTTCGGTTCGGTGGATTTTGTAGGGTTTAATCGGAATCTTTTCTATGCTGATCGAGCGTGGGGCTAGGAGCGTATTATGTAAGCAGAAGAAGAAAGAAGTATATACGTCGACTCGAAGAAAAGCTATAGCTTTTAATATGAAGATGTCAAGCAACATAGTGTGACAGACAACAACATAAAGCGACTAAGTGCAAAATAGACATCAGATCAGAACAAAAACTTCAATAACGTGTTTGCAAGACTAGAAGAAGAGTGTAGAAGATTTGTAGATGAGGACTGTCAGTAGAATTGAGAAAACTGTTAATGTTGTTTCTTGTTTTTGCTGGCTCTCAGAGCTTTTGGCAAGCGTTTCGAATAACCTGGATCGGGTTGAATTGATGCCATTTTCACGACTTTTTTCTCCCTCTGATATGAAATAGTCGTTGTAGAATCTAGCGAGAGAGTAGTCGGAGGAGACGGCGATAATTTGAACAGTCTGTATCGTAGCCCTGGCATGACTGTCTATGGATATGGGGCTGTGACAAATTACGTTCACACTTGATACAGTTTCAGGCAGTTTTTAAATACTCCATGGGGAAATAGCTAGCATAGCAAGTGTAGGAGGAGGCGAACCGGAAATTGAAGAATGGGCCGTAACCCGTAACATATTAAAAGTTGCAGTGTCTTGTTCCTATTTGAAGCTCGGCGATCTAGCGATAGATCATATCATCTACGCTTAGAATCTTCTAACGGCTAGACATGGTCTAGGCAGTCTATGATTTTGCAGCTTAAAAGTTTATTGACGCGCACTTGTAGGAGGCAGGACGTTTTGCCAATTTCATAGGTGGCAGCCATTAATTTGCTCAGGGTGTTTTCGGTAAAAGTCGCCAGGTCACAACCACAGCAAGATTCAAGAGATTCATTCAATTGCAAGATTTTATGGATTGATCACATTTGTAGAATGGCTGTGTGGGCTCAGGATCGAATGAGGTCTTCGAAAGCCGGTTTGGTCAGATAGTGGAGTATGAATGGAGTACTGTCTTTGTCGATGTCGACGCATAGTTTGGCAAGACCAAATTCAGTTTCGAAAAGTGCGTAGGTGGCAGCAGGAGCATATTAGCCATGTTGTTATGAAGCGTGTGTTTGGTTAGTTAGAAGTGCGGGTGGACGCAGTTTTAGAGACGTGAAAATTTGCATTATGATATGATGATCTTCGACATGGCCGTTTTTGGCAAGACTTCATAAGGTACCTACGGTGTGGACGGAGGAAGGCGTCGTAACTTTCAATGTAACTTCAGTCAGTTATGAAGGTGGAGAAACTACCTACGGCGACAGACGATTTGATGGAATGGGTTGGAGGTTTTTTGGGGAAAATGTACGTGGGATGGTTGATGAATGAATTGTGATAATGTGATCAAGTTGATAGGTTTCGTGGAGTACCTGATGGTCGTAGAGTCGTAGATCGAAATGACTTCAAAGAATTGGAACTTTCTGGACACTGGAGATGTTTTGTTTTGATCGTTAAGATAGCTACATGTGTGATCGTTAGCTGGAATTATAACAACGACTTGATGCTGGGCCAGCACTGCAGGAAACCGGCAGTTATACATCAAGTACGTAAAAGGGCAAAGGGCGTTAGTGGAATTGAACGATTTTGATTTGAAACTGTTGAGTGAAACTGCTATAAGAAGATTGGGAAGAAGTACAAGAACCAGACTTGGCAGCAAGTAGAGAATTATCGAGAGGTTGAGGTTGAGGTGTTGTATTGAAATTGGGAATAAATTAAGCTGAGATCAAATTACAGGTGTACGTTGTGGCGAATAATTATGCTGAATTGAGAACTGAGAGTATCTAATGGATTTTATTGGTTTTGCAGCTCGCTGGGGTTACCATCGCCAAGGATCCTGTCAAGTTGGATTGGGCGCCGATATCGACCCGGCCGGTCGCCGGTTATTCTTGGGCGCTGTCGGAAGCTGGTACTGGCAAGGTATAACAAACGTGACCTTGATCTCATCCATTGGCTACTACAGTACAGACTCTACAATCCTACAAAATACTATGATGGGATGGAGTATTATTATCATCTGACTTGAATTTTTCGATTAGACCAACAGCGGATTTATAATACAGCTTTGATTGTCATTTTTATTATACTGTGCGCCATTTTGCACAAGTTTTTGAAATAGCTTTTCATGTGACACATGTAATTTTTTTGTTTTTGTTGCTGCTATACGTGACTATGATTATCATTTTTTTAGTTGACAAGCTTATAAGTGATTGAAACGACTTAAAGTCGTGCTAGAACACAAACCGGAAACAGTTCCACCTCAGGAAGGATTGAGGAACTGTGTAGTAGAACACGCTATAGATTTTTAGTGACACATCAGTTGGTACCAAAGCTGATTTTTAGTTTCGCATAATCATCATTATGTTCTGCTATTATGACGCTGCTATTGTGATTGTGAACTAATATTTTTGCGGTTTTTTGTTTCCCATTCAACCAATATGCGCTCTTTACGTACAAAAGGTCAAGTATATATGGTGGATTCACGAAAGTCCGCGGATGGCAATTCACTCCCCTTTTATCAGTTCCGAAATGCAGGTGAGGAAGAAGAGTGTTCGAGTTGAGGTGTGGTGGTCGAGCGTGATTTTTTTGTAAATATTTTTTCTTCTTGAAGTACTGTTCCCCTATGTTGCTGGTTTCCTAGATCCCACCTTTAGTACAATTTTAGTCCTCCATAAGTCTTCTTGTATTATTTAAATATTATCTCCTAGCGCCTCTCTTAGAAGATTATTTCCTAGTCGGGATAATTTCGGTGTTGGGTGGTTTAAGCGATAGATTTCTTTGTAGCCTTATGAAGCATCCGTGTTGGTGTTTTCTCTTGAACCTTCAGTCTTTCTATCGAAACTATTAGAAATTTTAGGAGGTGTTGGTTTGATTGTTGGTCACTCGGGTTCTACTTTCTGTCCATTGTCTCCTGTACGTCTACTGTATATATATCGGTAACGGGTATTTTCAACTTCTGCTTCTGACGCTTTTGGATTTTAATGTCTTGTTGAATTTCTAACGCGCTCGTTCAACTCATATCGACTTATAAACAGAACCCAAAAGGGAAAATGCATGAGGTTTGCTACTGATGGTTTTAGAAGTTAAGGCGACTAATTGAAACTGACAGCGACGTAACATTTTTGCATGCCTCGTCGTTGTTGCATGACCGTTAGTTAACAAAGGTTCAGGAGTTTTGCGCGTAATAATTTGAGGTTTGAAATGGTTTCAATATTTAACAGAGGAAATAATATACAAACTAAATGATTCTGATTCTTCGCTCCAGATATCCTTGAAAAGTCCTTTCCCTTTGTGACGTTCGTTTTACTGGAACCTGATGGATATGCTCTCGGCTGAAGTTCTTCGAATTGACGGTGTTGCAGCCAAGCTTCGAAACAAAGACGTTCTTGTTAGGATTGTGCTGAAACCTTTGGGGTGCAGGGGTCCTTATTTACGGCCTTGAATTTTTTCCCGTAAATATTAAAAAAGAGACAATATCTGCCATTGTTCTTGCGAAGAAGTCGGTCGAGAGAATATCGAACAGGTTCTTGGTTCTCCATAACGACCTTAAAATCTTGTATTATTGCTGTCCTTTCCCTTTCCTGAATGTGTAAAGTTACTAAAGTGACAGAGTTGCCTAACAGAGTATTTCAATCTTACAGGACAAGTATACAGCCAGGGCCTGGCGACCCGACCAGACATCCGGTGGACGCGTGAAGGCCCCAACTGGGATGACGACAGTTACTTGGGCTATTCGGTAGCAGCTGGAGAATTCAGTGGAGACAAGGATTCTGATGTTGTCGTTGGAATGCCGAGAGGCGCCAATCTTACTGGAAAGGTACAGAAACTAACTTTAAAATTCGAGTTTGAATACTAACATGCATCATGGTTTTTTTTATATACATGCAGGTAAATGGATTTCGTTCAAGTACAGTCAAGTTTTGGTGGGTTAGTCTATGGAAGGGTTCGCATTAACGATGCGTGAAACATTAGATAAGGCGGAAGACGTATTGGGAAGGAAGAAGACGCTTCAAGATTGTTATTACACCCGGGCGGGTTCCGTAATTGTTGCAGAGGCTTGGACAT
>JAQGBJ010001379.1:0-23699 GCA_034698345.1 Sphaeridia pumilis | reverse complement strand
GCGGTGGCGCGCTCGCTCAAGTACAGTCAAGAAAATCGTAAATGTATTCATAAGTGCGATATTTTTGTATGCTTGGACAATCACGTGTAAATGCACTCAAAATTTACGCCAAGTTCGAGCTTGCGCGCGCGCTCCCTCCAGAGGGCGCTTTAGCGGAGCGCGCCAAAGTTGAAAATAGCGGAACAGCACATATTATGCTACAGCACTCTGCACTCCTCCTGTATGGCGAGTTGATTCAATCAAGCAAAAATTAATGTTATACTCTGATGCCGATTGAATAAATCCGTTAAAATTCAAACAGTCTAAGTAGATGGGTTCGTCGTATAGAATTGCGTTAAAATCGAGCATCAACAAAGCTGTAAATTGTCTCAATTTACAGCCTGCAATTTCCCTCGATTTTGACACTTCACCTTCTTCTTCTTGTTGCTCTTCAAGTTCCGTTAAGCCTTGAGCCTTAAATTAAAGATTGCTGCGCCCCCTACTTGGTTGGCGGTTTATAACAGCACGAGCCGGGTGTCATCATATTTATAAGCAAGAAAAGTAAGCAATCTCCCAAAATCTTTCCCTTTTGACCAAGGGCCTGTTCTTCGTGGTGACCAATTTGCTCTCGTGTTTATATAAACAAAGCACGCACCCTTGGAAAGGACACTTGTTAAATCAAAGGTACTTTGGATGAGAAGAACAGTTGGTTTCCTTTGACCAGAGGATGGACGGAGGGATTTTATAACCTGCAACGGATTTATGACGTTTTGAACAAGTATCACCGTGTTTCTCCGCTTTGAAAAGAAATGTGAAATTGTCTCCAGATGGATGGATATATTCTTCAAGATTTATTACATACAGTCAGCAACGAGACTTTCCGGCTTTCTCTTCTACTGTCCAGGCTTCTTGACTATGGATGGACTCTTGAAAGATCTTTTGGATTTACTTGATTTGATTGCCGGAGGATTTTTGAGGACATTGTTCACCACAAATTTACAAGGCCCGGCCAATAAATAAATAAATTGAAAACGTCTTTTCGACTACAATTGACCAATAAAAATAACGGAACCTTCTGGTTTCAGGGTTTAAAAGTTGCGTGTAACGCTTGTTTCGAAATGTAGTCAACAAGGCGATTTACCGCTGGAAACAAAGGGATTCTTCAAGGGACAGTTGGAATTGGATGTGACTTGACTTGAGTGGCCTTTTTCTGAAGAACATTTTCAATGTTATTCTGTACGAAGGTATTGTTTGCGTTCTGGTTTGCATGTAACAGTTTCGTCATTATTTTGACCGTCAAATTATATATACACAGCGCGAGCTCGGCGCGGTTGACATGGAATTTGACACATTTTAAAATAGAACACAGGCCTTGATGAATGCCACAGAGGATTTCGGATCAAGTTCAAAAACAAGTGCCAGAGCATAGAATGTTTCAGAATTTAGGCCATGGGTCAGTAAAGTGAGTAAAAATTTTAAATTTTATTATGTCAGATGTTGGTGCCGTTTGATAAGAAATTTTGCTTTTGCCGTTGCGAATGAAGATGTTCAGCTGGTCGAGATCTTCTTGCAGGAAAAATATCGTCAAAAATCCACTGCCTTGTTTAAACCGTGTGACCGAAACTACCCGGCTTATATTTTTCTGAATTCTTTGAATCCGTTCGGTTGGCTTGTTGAATGGAGCGAAAATAATAAAAAGAAGGGCAGTGTATTTAGATAAAGCCATTGAAGGGGTAAATGCATGAAATGGGAAGATGAAAAATCCCGGGACAATTCACCATATAAAATCTCTAGCTGTTGCTGTATCTCCAGGGACACTTTTCGGATATCAAAAGTACAACATACATATTCTCTCGGATTCCCTGAACCGCCAAAAGTCATTGATGATTCTGAGGTCTTTTTATCGCAGCTACTATAACCAAAAACATTGAAGCCTCCAATCGGTTCGTGGGTCCGAATTGAGCCAATTGGTGGGCCGACTTAACCCACAGAAAAG
Organism: Sphaeridia pumilis; assembly: GCA_034698345.1. Taxonomy (NCBI): domain Eukaryota; kingdom Metazoa; phylum Arthropoda; class Collembola; order Symphypleona; family Sminthurididae; genus Sphaeridia; species Sphaeridia pumilis. The sequence continues at coordinate 21,724 of JAQGBJ010001379.1, read as the reverse complement.
CCGGGCAGTTTATTTGAATTGGTTCCGTATATATATATACAATATATGTCGAGGTGGGTCATTTCGGTAAAAAATCATACATCGGCCCGAGAGACCGCGGCACGGGTTGTTCAATTGGGTACACCAAAACGGCACCAAAGTCTCGCATAGTTTTTAGGCAATCCAAGTAGCGAATGTATACATGTAAAAGAATATTCCTCTGTTCCACCCTTGTCTTTCCTTTTTTCAAGTCGATTGAGCTTTTATGGATTATTGGCTGTCAGATTGAATGAATTTGTCAGCGGCGGCAGTAGGAGCCGCTGTTCCCAGGTTTCCCGATCGAGCCGCCAGATACATACAAATCTTATGAGGATTCACGTCGATTGTCGGCAATGTCAAAACCAAGAAGAAATCTAGCTAATTCCATTGTTTCTTACGGCCGAAGACGCCGATTAGAACGTTTCATTACATCGATAAGCATCTTCCATACTTAAATGAAGTTCATCAAGGCCTCCGCGCACGGCGGGAGCTTTGAAACCTCTGGTTCCTTAGAGAACCAGAACTAATTGAATTAAACTAAAATTCTGTCTCTTTTGGCTCAAGTAGAATCGCCAGCTGCATCATATATATTTGATCTCCTTCTTTTTAAAAAATCTCCGATGGAATAATGATGGCCGCTTTGTCTTTTAACTAAAAAAATGCTAAAGGGGTGACATCGGAGGGTTGCATAGGATTTAAATGGGGAAACCTCCAAACCTTTGGGGTCTTCCTCAACCCTCAACTCTCATTCAGCTTCAAATTCAGTAAGACCGCTAGACCCGCTTCCAGCTTCAGCTTGTACTTTGGTTGAGCCTGATTCTTTTTTGGGGTTTTCAGGTTTCCCCTGACTGGCCAAATGTGTGTGTTGTATATATGGAATCGGATTCAGGACAACCGCCATTCTGCCATCATGTTGGCCATGTATGTGTCATACCGCAACCCTCAAAAGGGTGCCGGATCTGCCCAACAGTTTTTCATCTTCCCTATTTTCCCCTCGTCTAAAGGCACACACTTTGATACTTGGTAAAATACACACATGTATATATTCATATGTGCCGTATGATGACGTAACCCCACTGGAGAAGTTGCTACTGGATTCAACCGAATCTCGGCCAACTCGCACCGCTTATCTCTTGTCTCCAGACCGACCTTTGGCTTAAGCAACTCATCTTTTTTCGGTTGTCTCTCTTCTCTCCGGTTGCCGGAGGATACCCGGTGGAACCGACTTGGTAACTTTGGTTTGCGGATATAATACACATTCGGATGGGACCAAGATACGGCCAACTTTGACTAGCTGGGGATCAAGAAAAAGAGCCCGACTTTTATGCCTATATCAATACACTTTTCACATACTTTTATCCTGGTGATTTGTCGCCTCAATGACAAGAGAGTTGAGATGGAGGAGAAGAACTGAGAGTAAATACACTATAAAAATTCAGTCAGTTAGCCTGTGTTTAAAGGACAAATTTTGACTGTGGACTCGGCAAACAGTGGTAAAACGCTCTTAAACTACCTGATTTTTGTCATTTTTTGTCCTATTGCAAAAAACGCCCTCTATGGAATCTGAAACATGCCAAAAAGTTGAGTACTTCTTGGAAATGAACATTACCGCAACTACTGATTTTATCAACACAAAACTTACAGAAACAGAACTAACTCAAGCAAGCTGCTGAAAAATATTAATGTGTTTAAACGGCACTTGAGTATAGCATAATTTTTCTCAAACTTGTAAAAGCCTTCTTCTTCTTATAGATACCCTTGGACCTTGAAAAAATCAGAAACCATACACATTTCAAGTACAACAATAGGCTATACGTGCCATACCCGCTGTTGCTGCTGCGGTCAGGAATTTGCTACGGTGGCTCCGCAGTGGCAACAAATCGGCCGAACATTATAGCTCAGTCAGCTCAAGCCCAACTTAAGCAAACTTGCTTCGAAGAAGAAGCTTTTATTGTCATGAATATGTCCAGTGAGGTGTTTACAACCCATAGAAAAAAGTACCTGGAAAAATAGAGACGTTAAGTGTCGAAAAGCGTTACGAAGATTAGCCTTGTATATTAGGTAACAACTCCATTTAAGCACCTAAAGTACACATGGACTTGAGGTCCTCCTTCTGAAGCAACTGTTCCGCAGCTTTTGGGCTACACAAAGAGCCGCTTTGTGTATTGAAAGTTGCTGTTGCTGTTAGGCTCAATGACGAGATTTTATTCCAACTGAGGTCTGTCTTTTGGCCTCTGGAACAAGTAGACATGATGAGGACGCGAGGGGAACGTGTTCCTTTTGTGAATACAATTTAGAAAGAGGTACTGCTTAACTTATGTAGGCATGGCAAAATGGTGGTGGACGATATTCGGGGGCATTTATTATTGTGAACGCGGTAGAAACGTGGGTAGGGAAAGGTTTCCGCTGCGGTTCTGGCAACATGGGTTTCCCAACCCAAGCCGTAAACTTGGTGTGTTCGTGTTGTGTGTTCCCAGCAGCAAAAGTTGGTGGGGGAAAGAATGGAGAGAAAAAGACGGAATTTTTTCAACAACTCAGTCAGTTGATGACAAGCCGCTCAAGGGAACAGAGGCTCGGTTTTGGATGGTTGACAAAAATATCCAAACAAGCTCCTACAAGTTGAAAAAGAGTGAATCAGTGTTAAGTGTCGTCGTTTAAACAAAAGTAGTAACAGATATCATACAAAGTGCCTTGATCGAAATGGGGACTGAACTCCTCGAAAACGGATTCCACCATTCCCATATCCACCATCATCACCAGCAACAGCAGCAACAACATCATGGAAGTCCTCCGGGCGGAGCCGGAGGAGGCTACTTCGGGCCCGACTACACCGATTATCAAAGTGGTGGTGACTTGGTGAGGACTGGGAGTCCGAATTTGTTGTGTTCGGCGTTGCCGAATCATTGGAGGTCGAATAAGTCGTTGCCGGTGGCGTTCAAGGTGAGTACTGAAGGTTGTGGAGGTTGAAGGTTCTGGAAAAATTATGTCAGACTTGAGTGCCGTTTACTTATATATTTTTCTTCCACAAATACAAGTAAGATGCTCTGGTGTGGTTATCTAAAGCTTGTAATTTTTTCTGTAGGTTGTCGCTTTGGACGACGTCGAAGACGGAACAGTGGTCACTGTGACTGCAGGCAACGACGAAAACTACTGCGGCGAACTTCGCAACCACACCGCAGTTATGAAGAACCACATTGCCAAATTTAACGATTTGAGATTTGTCGGTCGATCTGGAAGAGGTGAGGAGCCTTAGTTAGAAAAAATGTTACTTTGCTGTAAATATATTGATCATCAACACGGAAAGGTGTTACCCGGTTTATGAAAGCCTTCCAAGACAAATGCGAAAGTTGATTGACGGTTGGCACGAAACGGAACAAGGACGTGGTTGTACAAATGGAGATTATGTAATGACGATATTAACGATTTCCGTTTGATTCTGCTGACTTCAGGTAAAAGCTTCTCTCTGACAATCATCATCAACACCCGTCCAGTCATCATTGCTTCTTATGTCAAGGCCATCAAGGTTACTGTGGATGGCCCAAGGGAACCTAGGACCAAATCAAGTAAGTTTCCAGAAAGCCAGTTTTCAGATCTTTTTGTTCTTCTTCTTATTCTGTGATTTTGGACAAACGGCATTGAACTACTGCATAGTTTTTAAACTGGTCCAAAACCTCAGTGATTCAGGAACAGTAATTCGATCCAAGTATCAGCTATCTCCAGCATATCTTGCCCTGAAATCACACATGATTTACAACCGAACTAGTATTTCTATCAGAACAAAGTACTATAAATACCAACGAGTTTATTGCGGAGAACAGTTGGTCTCAGTCAGTCTCTCTGAAGTAGCTGCGTTTACATCGGCGGTGGTCACCTTGACAGTTGTTGTTATTGTTATATTTCTGGTCATACATTTCTTTTACTCAAGTATTAAGTCCTCAAGGCATCTGATACCTGAAAATAGAGACAACAACAAAACCATATTTTTATGACCTCTGTAAAGCTGTAAAAATTCATAGGTTACCGTTACTTTTCTGTATTTCTTAGGGGTTGAAGAGGGCACGAGTTTGGCCCTAGGGTTTTGGTCCAAGGTCACGCTTGAATACCTCAAGTAAATCCAATGAGCCTTAACATTTTAGTAGCCAAAAAAGACAAGTAGACAAAGTGCTGAAACTAAAGCCCTGCTGCTAGGATTCCGGAAGGAAGTAAATAAATTGTCTTGGTTCTAAGAGGGGAAACTAGAAGAAATGACTGTCGTCCAAGGCTATTTGGCTTAGGGTGTAGTGTAAGTACAGCAATTAGTTTGGCCAAGAAGAAGGAGAGAAATACACGAGTTTTTGGGATTAAACGGCAACATGGTAGAGGGTGTGTTCGAAATGATCCTTGTGGTATCAGTTGGGAAGTAGATTTTTGGCTTGAAGAAGAAGTAGCTCGGCGGATCTTGTTATCTTGGTTGTTGTACTTTGTGGGCCTCCGGTTTGATCCAGGGTTTGATAGGTTGTCGTCCAAAGTGTGGTGCGATTGTTACTTCCGGTCTGTAATTTGTGATGGTGTGATAAGGTTTGCGGCCGACTTGTTGGGACAATTTCAACTGATGCATCTCCTCCTGGTAGAAACAAAACGTTAATTCTTTGGGGCGTTAAAAGTCATGTAGTCATAGTCAATGTTTACATTCTGATGCAGTGGCTATTTTCGGGCTCTGATGAATGAAGAAAGGCTTCTGCCAGTGTAGTATTTGAACAAGAATTTTGCTGCTGCCGGTTTTCAAAGACTTTTGTTTGATGATGTGGGCTCGGGAGGTACAGATGGTTTCGTTGGTAGCCGCCGCTGCCGCCGGTTAATTTTGTCGGAAGGAAGCAGGTGGCCGGGTCGTAAAAGTTGTAGGAAATTCGGCTCACTCAGTGTTTGTTTTTCTTGTGTTGTTGAAAGCGCGGCTTTTGTGTTTGAAAAAGGTGGCTGCGGACTGCTGGTTGGTATTGACGACTGTTTTGAGGATGGTTCCTTGGTTGAGTCAGAGGTTGCTTAATCTGTCGGAGAAACAAACAAGGTTTTGAAATTAAGCAACTGCCAGGCCAGTAGCCAGTAACAGTAGCGCCTTGAAACGATGATGATAAAGATTACATTAATTTTGTGTGCCGAAAGGATTTTATTGCCGACTTCTTGAAGGCGAGACTAGCGGAAACCTCATCAGGTTAGCGGAAACATGGAAAAAGTTGCTGCTGGAGTCCAAGTCCTGGAAAATGTTACAAGGCTATCAAGTTGAATGTTTACATAAAGAAATGCTGGGCAAAAGAAAGTTATTACGTGAGTTCTAGAGTTCTAGAGAGAAGGTCCGTTTTCTCTTGTTGTTCGGGTGAAATTGAGTGTATTTATGGTTTGGAGAAAGGCTGCTTTTGGTACGGCGATTTCGGGACTTTGGAACTTGGAGTAAACAAAGACGGTGGCGAAAATGTGACACGGAAGGCCTCGCTTTTTTATCCTTAAGCGTCGTCTCAAAGCCAAACCTTGGCCACATAAATGACCAGAGGAGTCTGTTGAAATGGTGGCCGTTTTTGTGGCGGAAATGGTCTCCAATGTACCCATTTTCTTGTCGGTTGAACACATGTACTTTTACTTGTTTTTTCTAACATCTACTACTGCGGTCGTAGAGTTGATGGAGGACGATAAGAAGTAAGGATTCTTGTTTGGTTGAATGCGGTAGTGGCCACTGTCCAAACTTTCGTTTCCGGTCTCTTCTTCTTCTTCTTTCTCTTCTCCTATCCAAGTACATGCAAGTCTGGAACAAAGTGGTAATTTTGCGTAGTGTTTGGTTTTCCAGGCCACGGCGGACTCTTTGGTCCACTGATGCACCAACCTTGGTTCGATCCCGCGGCAGCCTACATGGCCTACAACTGGGAATGTCTTCGGAGGTCTGAAGCTGCTGCACAGCCCTACAAACTCCATCAAGGACTTCCAGGTCTTTTGATGAACGCGTCGTCTCAGATGCGGTCACTTCCTCCAGGGTCGCCTTCAGAGTTCCAGCCTTTTATGAATCCAGCGGCTGCGGCGGCGGCCGCCGCCGCTGCCGTCGGAGCTCCACCGCCACCACTTCCGGCAGTTGGACTTCTGGGGCCAAGTCCAAGCATAGGCTTGCAACATCACCACCAACTTCAAGCTCCGCCACAGTCTTCATCGTCTTCAACTTCAAGTCTGACACCTCCACATCATAGACTGACTCCTTTGGGCGGTGGTGATAGTTTGATGCATCGGAACCACTTGACACCGCCGCTGGGACTTCATAATCACCAGCCGCCACCTCCTCCACTTGCTGACCACCACCATTCGAGAATCTTGGCTAATGGATTTCATGGAAAGGGTCCTGGAAGCAATAACAATAATGACAATAGTAGTAACAATAATAATAATAACAACAATGGTAAAAAGTCGGACAATAACAGAAACTCTAGTTGCAGTACCGTTAGTGACAGTAGTGGAAGTAGTAGAGATAGCAGCCCGAACCGAAGTAGTAGTCCGTTGATCGAAGTTGATGACCACAATAATGTAACCAAGTCAGCCTTCCATCAAGTCAAGCACAAAGGTCATAGTCGAAATTCGGCAAGTAGTTCAGCAAGGACTGAGACGTCGTCAAACGGCGGGAAATGTGGAAAAGCTCCAAGTTCACTAAGTACCACGCCGAAAGTGTGGAGACCGTATTGATTGAAGCTTGATATTGATTTTCCTTAGTGGTTTGATAGATGGATATTATTTTGTTGATAACTTGTAAAAATGACAATAATTAAGAGCGGGAAATTACGAAATGTTATACAAAAAGTGCCATGGATTGTGTAAACAAAGTGTGAAAATTGAAAATTAAAAGGTTTTCGGAAACTATCAAAACTTGTAAAAGTGACAGATTTCGATTCAAAGCTGAAAATTTTCTAAAACAGAAGGCATTCCATTGTTTACAGTTTAGTTTAATAGAAAAGCATCGATCGTATTGAGAAAACCAGTCGTTAGTTTTCCATAAGATAACATTGTGTGATTTTATGTAAACAAAGACACAAGTGATCCGACACCGAAAATCCACGGGCGTAGTTTTCAAACATTCTATTGGCATCAAATCCTACATCAAACGCAATGGTGACTAACTACAAACTAAAAAGATTCTCTAAAAGATTCACAAACACCAAATGGATCCAGTATTTATTACCATAACATTTTTCGCAGGCCCACATCGACCAATTTCGAATATACCCTAGTACTACGTGCCCTGAAACCATCATCAAGTGATCCTTGCAATATATTCTGAAACGAACCGATCCTTGTCGCCAGCCTGGTTAAAACCAACAGATGGACACATGCACACGCGCCCCGTCGAACCTAGCTGTCCGGGTTACCCGAAGATATTGAAAATTCACCCTCTTTTCCTTAATCCGACAACCAGAGCGATCCCGTTACCAGCATTCAGCGTTAGTTCTCTTGGTTGAAGTCCTCGAACGAAACCTCGACTTGCCTTGGATACACTGCAACGAAATCCTTAATATCTTTACATCTATCTATCATCGTTTCGGAAGCAAGCAAACCGGGGATCAAGGGTCGTCCTCATCGTGATGGTCGTCATCAAAGGGGACTTTTTGTGGAACCAGTTTCCAGTTGCTGTGGATGGGGTCGCAGATTTACTATGTGTGAATGATGGTTTTTGTGTGCATTACTCATCATGATGACTGCGAGTGTTGAATGCATTAAGCATTTTGTCAGGGTGAAATGCAATAATGGCGATGAGGGGAGATCCGTATAGAAGAACCGCTGGCCAAGTTGGGACATGAGCCGGGTTTCATTAGCACTTTGCCACATGGGGAAATAACGTGGCCAACTTACACCAAGGAAGGAAACCGAATATGGTCGTAGCTCCGGAGCAGCCCCAAATACTCAACTTGAGCCAGCCAACAACCCCCTTATGGGCTCTGACATGGGGTAAACGATAGATTTCGGTTTGTTCGAGGCAAAGGGGAAACGAGAAGAAAGTAAGAAAGCTGACGATATTCAAGCCCAAGCTACTCATGATCAACAGTGAATGACGTTGATTCCCATTTCAAAAGAAGCCCTAGAGGGTTGGGAAAGCATGGATGGAAAGTAGAGTGATGGACAGTCCATGTTGAAGGCCGAAAAGAAGAAGGGGAAAGTTATTGCATTACGAAGGCTTGAAGCTCAAATCCTGGTGCAACTTCTGGCGTATTAAATTACCAAGATATTCGTATAAGCCGCCGGCAAATCATGTGAGCAAGAAATGAAAGTTGCGATGGCGACACAAGTTCCAAATCAAAATCAAACCGTGAAGCTTTGAACACCATGGAAACATAAAATGACAGTTGAAATGAAGAAAAATTATAAACATTCTAGAAACAGCAGAGCTCTGGTGAGCTCCAGGAGACTTCAAAATGTCCAAACTGGAAGCTAATCGAAGCGAGGCTTTTTCAACAAGGTCTACTAATTTCTCTCTTGGCCAGAAGACAGGTAACTGAACATCAATGAATCAATTCCGTTGTTGAAGTACTAAACTTAAAAAAACTTTACTTTCAGAAATCAGCGACCTAAAAAGCGATACCAAAAGCCAGGCTTACCGAGCCGAAAAGAATATCGGTAAACCGATAAAAGTGCCTTTGATCTTCACAATCTTGGGAAACACATGGGTTTCTATCGGCTGGGACTTTACCATGGGGGCGTTGGGCCTGTTCAACTTCTTCGTCTCGACCTATGACATGTTCTTTGTGTTTACAAGTTACCCGGTTCAGGTTCTCAAGGCGGTGATTGACGTGATATTCTTTTTGGAGTTGATGGTCAGAATCGTCATCGAATTCATGCGTTACAAAGGAAGCCATGAGTGTATCGTCTTCTTCCAACCGACCACTCTGAGCTTTTGGTTCCTCGAAGTTGTGGCAACGTTTCCGATCAAGAATATCCTGATTTTTCTTGTTAATCAAGACGATCTTAATGATTTTGTCAATGTGGGATATGGGAGGGTTTTTACGCTGTTTCGGGGATTGCGGATCTTCATGTTTCTTGGTGAGTACCTGTTGGGGGGGGTTTCGGAACGTTTGAAGTTTTTATGATACGATTTGTGGACTTGCAGGACGACTTCGAGAGGAGGATTTGGCTCCAGCGTACCCGGTTTTCGTGGCCAAGTTTTTCTTGATTTACGTAATCCTGCTGCAGTTGATGTCTTGTTTCTGGATCAGGTTCACTGGATTTGTAAGTCTGAAAGGCTAAATTCGGAATTTTGAGGCTTCTGTCTTTGACGAGCGTTTTTGGGCACAGAAATCGTTGCAACTTATGAACATTGGAAGCGAGTCCAAGTGGGAAGCGATGAAAGGAACTTGGTTGGAAATTAACAAGATTGACCAGTTTGACCCGGGCTTCAAGTTCGAACCTCTGAGGCTGTACATCTTGTGCTTGTATTTTTCTACAAGCATTCTGGCGACACTTGGGTAAGAAGAGGGAGCGCGCGCCATCTGTGGAAGGGTGGGCGAGGCTGGTGGAAAATCATTGTTATGGTCGGTTTTCTTCTGTATGGTCTGCTTTGTTTACATTGAGGGATTTTGAAATTTTGGATCAAAACAATAATTTTTTATCAAACTTTAGGCGAATCTGGAATATAAAGAAGAAAAACGTGCTTAATTACTGATTTTGATTGTTTGAAAACGACAGCTATGGAGACCTTGTACCAAGGAGCGAGGCAGAATACTTGGCGAGTATCGTCGTTATGTTGTTTGGAGCTATTGGGTTGGCTGGATATTTCGGAAGTGTTTTGACATCGTTTTTGCTGGAGCGAGATGGAGCTCGGTATGATATGTTTCATCGAGTTCAGTACATCTTGGATCAATTGGTAAGATAAATTAATTTAGTTTTAAAAGGTTCGAAGTAGTTATGTTGTTTGGTTTTCCAGAAACGAATGAACGCTTCAAAACTGTTTCTCCACAAGACGAAAGAATACTACAGACTTTTGTGGAACTATCGTGAAGGAGTGTACAATGTTCGAATGATGAAGACGTTACCGCATTCAATGCAAGATGACATTCTTTACGACATTTGCACCCAGATGTTCCACAAGGCCATCTTGTTCAGGAACCTTGGAGAACCGTTTTTGAGGGCAGTTTCTCGGGAAGTTGAAGTGGTGCTGTATAACCCTGATATGATTGTATGTCAGCAAGGATCGTATGCGTTGACCATGTACTACATCATTCACGGCGAAGTGCTGGTCAAGTCGAAGCAGAACTCGAATCTGGTGTCAGCGGTACTGAGGACGGGATGTGTGTTTGGGGAAAGCAGTTTGTTGTTTTCGTACCCGTATCCGACGAATATCGAGACTAAGAATTGCTGTCAGATGTTGAGGTTGAGCAAGGAGCGGTTGATGAAGGTGTTGTCGATGCATTATTATGCTTTGACGATCATGAGGAACAGAATTCAGGTAAGATTTTTCAAAAGTATGTTGGATTCAGCTGGAAAAGCCATGATTATTGATTTTTTGGTGTTGTTTTGTAGTTGCGAGTAAATGATGTCCGTCGGTTCTACGAGATGGTTGGAAAGAAGCCGATTACCTGGGTTCAGTTCAAACAAGATGGCGAGTTTTTGTCTGAGAAGCCGTATCATTCGAATAGGACAGTTTTGAGATGGTTCGTTACAAGCCCATGTTGTATTCTAGGGGAATTTGAGAATTTTGTCTGTAGGTATCATTATCGAATGCTCCTTTTACAGGGCTACTGGTCTGAACAAATTGGTGGATGAGGATGTTGTTGATGATACAGGAACGCCAGTCATTGTTGATATGCCCTGTCAGAATAAGAAGCTGGAGCGTGTAAGTGCAAAGTTGAGAAGGTGACGTATTGCAAGGAAGACTAAGGCTGAAGTTCATGCTCACAATGTCGCTTCTACAGGGTGTCGTCGAAGCTTACAAGAACAGCACCATTCCGAACACGCTAGAATCTGGCTATCTGTTTGTCGATATGTGGCACATTCTCATGCTAGTCTTGACGATGGTATCGTACTCCTTAGCGTTCTACAACATTGCGTTTGCTGGCACTTCAGAAATATCTTACCATACTGAGAAAATCATGGACATCATGTCATACGTCAATGCTGTTTTGTACGTTATTGATGTGGGTGTGGAGATTTTGACGGCTAGTCCAGCAACAGGTTGGTGAATTTCTGATATTATATGGGCTTTTTATATTTGTTTGTGTGATTAACCTTGCCGTTCCGTAGGGCTTTACTACAAATTCTTCGACGGTCTGGCTGTTTGTAGAAGCCGGTTCACATTTTACTTGGACGTTATAACGATGATCCCGATTCGGACAATAGTTGATATCCTGGATGCGGATAGAGATTCCGACCTTTCTATGTATATTGGATTACCGGCAGAAGTCTTACCGTATTTCTTCAAGCTGATTAAGGTCAGTTCAAGAACATGACAAGAGCATAGATTTTTGTAATCTTTCGATCTGTGATTCTGATCTGTGAACATCTTGAAATAATAACAGGTATCTCGATACGTGGACTTTTTGGACAATCGGCACACAATGAAGATGTTTTGGGTTCGCCTGATCTGTACTTCCGCAAGATTAATAATTGGAGTCCATACAGTGGCTTGCATAATGTTTTTCATGGCCTGCCCTCCTTAGTAAGTCCGTAGAAGTGTTCTGATAGGACAGGTTGATTTGGTTTGGTGACTGGTTTTGGTTTTTGTCATAAACAGCCATAAGCCAAACGGAGTTCGCCAATGTTATGGAGTATCATGGCTGTCGAGCTACTATCTCTGGAGATCTCGAACCAACAGACCAGCTCGCATAAAACAATACAGGTCCAACAACCTCGCTAACACCTCGCCATATCTTCTATCTCTACATTTTGCGGTTGCTACGTGGACAACTGCTGGATTTGGAGACTTTGCGCCTGTGAATATGACCGAACGGCTGTTCATAGTTGGTTTGGCAATTTTTGGAGTTTTCACCACTGGATACTATACCGCCATGTTGACGTCTTCCCTTGCTTGTAGCACAAGACCAAAGTAAAAATTCAGTCATTGTATAAGTGAAGTTGTCCATTGTTAGAGTCAACCTGTATTAATGTTTTTCAGATTGTCATTGGAGCAGAAGCTGGTTTCTGTGGACCAGTTCTTGGACGAATCCGGTTTAAAAGCAAGACTTCGTGAAAGAATATTGGAGCACTACGTTTTGCAGAGTCAGTACGCTAATGGGATCATTTTACCAAAAGGAGTGAAGCATTTCATGTTTGATGCCCCTCCGTACCTTCAAGACGATGCTTTGTATATGGAAGTCTTCATGCATTTGGAAGGGATACCAATTTTCAGTGTAAGAATAGTACACTAATTCTAGAAGTAAAAAGCTTCATAGGGTTTGCAATCAAACGTTTTTAGCTAAACATCTATTCGCAGAAAGCAGATCACAAAGTAATTATCCATATGGCAAAACTGATGGACCGATACGTTCTACCGCCTAACATCTACTTCATTCGGCGCGGTGATGTCCGACGACAGATGTACATTGTTTTCCGTGGGTCATTGGCGGTAAATTGAAAATTCGTACTTTGCAGTTTCATAGCAAGGCTTGTTTAATGATAGATTTCTTTTTGAAGGTTTTGAAAGAAGAAACGAATGAAGTCAAGGCTATACTGGAAGCATCAAGCCATATTGGAATTCGAGACTTGCTCTTTGGCGAACCGTCCCATAATAACGTCAAGACCTTGAGTTACTGCGTAATTTATGCGATTGACCTGAAAAGCTTCATGGAAGCAATGGGGAGGGATTCAGAATTCATGTCTGAAGCTGAGCGGCAAAGAGTAACTACTAATTTTTGGAAATACTACTATGTATGTTGATTCCAAAGGCGTGATCTGACTCAAGATCTTTTATGTTTACAGGAAAAGAATGCTGAAATTGTATCTCTTCTGACAAAAATTTATTCACATCTTCGTAAAGCTCGAGGAACTGAAGTTGAACGGAAGCCAAGTCATACCCCATCTTGGATCGAATTCCCGACACGCAAAAATCCGTCAAATGATGTTTGTGACTTACAAGAGTTTGAAGCTCCATTTCGGGCAAATCTGTTCACAAAATTTATGAAGTGAGTTCAGGTTTACAGTCCAGTATGTATGTAACTTCAAACGTAATGTTAACTTCTCTGGCGTTTGTCCTTAGATTCTTTCTAATGAGGCGAACAGTACATCCTGCAGGAGCTTTTGCAATTTACTGGAACGTGTTTGTAGGCTTTTCGGCCATTTGTATCATGGTGAACTGTGCTGTTGAAATTGGCTATGTAACACTTGGCTACAAACCCACTATTGTCCGCATGGCTTTTGGAACGGTTCTCCTGATCGATATGTAAGTAGAACTGTTGCTTCACTTCACTGTAACAATCTTTATGGAGTCTACAACTAATTTTTTGCAGGTATGTCAAAATGCATTGGGCTTACTATATCGAAGGAAACTTTTTGGTCTCTCATCCACTAAAGACTGCCAAGAACTTTTTTTGTGGTGGAACTTTCATTTTTGGCTACATCTGCACTACTGTCCCTTACGAAGTGATTTTGATTGTACTTCGAGTAGTCGACATTGGATACTTTGGGGACGGATACAGATGGGTCGGTTGGCTGCGATTGGTGACCTTCTTCAATCTTTTCCGGCTTCCCGTACTTCTGGTGTGGTCAAGGAACATCTTGAAACGAAGGATGCTAATCCTGTAAGAAAAACATTCTGTTTGCCGCTTGATAACCGCCGTATTTTGAAGTTCTAAATCTCTTGTTTTTTGACAGGACCATCTGGTACGTATGGTTGGTCTTCTCGGTTTGTACCATGTTGACAGCAGTTTCTTTCTGGATCGATTGTCCTGTGCCTTTCGATTCCGTAAAAGTGACTGATATCGAAAAACTTCCGGCGTGCGTAAAAACCTCTTGGATACAATTAAAAGGAGGTTAGTTTTTCTGAAAAGTGCTTCGGAAGAAATGATGAAGACTGACTAATGTTGATTCACTTCATTTCAGCATTCGCCGAAAACACGCATGATTTTCACACTAGATGGACAGCTGGAATGTATTTTGTCACTCAAAATATGTTTTTGATTGGATTTGGAGATATGCTGGAGACGCTGGACAACCTAAACACCATCCGCACTATGATTGCTCAATGCCTTTTAGGTGAGACATAAGTTCTTTCTTACTTGTCTTTTCACTACCAAGTTGATCAATGTATGCCAATGCTGTTTCACAGGCTTTTTGGTCATCCGATGCGTTGTGGCAGATCTTACTGTAAGTGTGGACTGGTTGTGTTTTTGCTGTTTATAACTGAAATCAATCAAAACTTTGTAACTTTCCAGGCTTCCGCTGTAGACACTGATGCAGGACGAGCAGTTTACGTGGAGAAAATGAAGGTCTTAGAAACTATCATGACAAGGGAAGGTGTCAATAAGAAAATGATCAAGTACGCCATTCTAGATTTTCGATATTCAGCTGAACCGAGTTATACATTGTAATTAACTTTTTCTAGCAACGTGATTGAGTATATGAAGAACACTTGGGCCTTGTCTAACGGATTACAACCTCAGCAAGTATTTGATGACCTTCATCCAGCACTTCAATCTGACGTCTTCAGAGAGTTCATTGGAGATGCTCTTACGAAGGTATTTTGAAGGATTTAAGTTTGCATGAACGTCGAAACTATCATTAATCCGCATTTTGTTGTTACTTACAGACACCATTATTTCGGTCAATCAAAGAGAATGTGGCAAGAATCATTTGCCAGTACTTGAAAAAATTCTACTTCAGCCAGGGGGAAAGGCTAATGAGGTGTGGCAACATCGAATCGGAAATGCATGTCATAGTTGATGGTGAAGTCTGGATTACCACCGAGACGGATGAACTGGAATGTGTTCTTGGACCTGGAGAGTAAGTTGCTAAAGTTGTAAGATTCAATTTGGGTATGTAATGTCTAAACCAGCGTCATGTACTTTATTCAGGACCTTTGGTGAAACGGAAATGCTGTTTGGTGGGCGTCGAAGGTTGGTACATGTTATCTGTAAAGGTGGTTGCTAAATGGTCGGGATCTCAACGATTTCTGTTCTTTAGATATTCGGCAGTTGCCATGAACGATGTGGAAGTGTTTGTGCTAAGCTCGGCGGATTTTTCAAGGATCTTGCTGAGGTACCCAAGCCTTCAGACGGACATGTTCAAGATCATGGGAGCAAAGAGGGACCTGTTTGAACGGAAACTGGCGATCATCAAAGGAAGACTTGCACAGCTGGGCGAACAGGATCAGCTTGAAGTTATTCAGCAACAGCTACACAACAATAAAAGAGTCAAGACGATTTTGCGGTCCCATTTACCTTATGAATACTCCGATAGCAATGCAATGGTGCTCGTGGCTCAAGGCGAATCTTTCTCGCGGTTCATTAAAACGAAAATTGTTGGCTCCGGAAACGAAGACTATGGATTGCCGTTTCTGTATTTTGCTTCTTCGCCAATGTAAGTTAATAGAATAACTGAATGATGTTCTTTATTTCGCAAGTTCACTACATTGATCTAATTCTTTATATTTCTCACAGACAACATACTTGCCGTCTACTGATCCACCCGAATTGCCTCTTTTACAAGATTGTAAAAATCTTGACCTTGCTCTCTTGTTTGATGTCGGCGGCAATGGGATTCTTTGCATTGTGCTTCGGAGTTGAATTTCTGCACCAGGAAAAGCTGCTAAATCAAGCAGACTATGCCTCCTCCGTTACTGCTTATTTGGATATGTCGAATGCATGCGAATACGTATATTACTTGCATATGCTCCTGTCCTTCATTGTACCTTTTCCAACGGTGTCTGGCAAGTTTTGCAAAAGTTCGGGCAAGGTGGCTGCTCAGTAAGTGCAGAGTCTACGGATAAAGTGTTGCTGTAGCTGCAAATATCGGTTAATAAGTAAATTTTTTTCAGTTACGTTATGAGCTACTCCAGATTCTTGGTTGACCTAATATCTTCAGTTCCGCTGACACATCTCTCGTTTGAACTTCAGGAGCAAATACGCCCATTGTATATTCTTCGATGCTTGCGAGTGGTGAGAAAAGTTGTTTTACTGGAGCTTCCAAGTTGGTCCGTTAACATGTGTTCTTTTTGTACAGATCCACTATCTCCGTACTTTGGCAGAATACAGACGCTCCATCACAATATCCATGTTTGTCTACAAACTATCGATCACAGTTCCTTTCTTCTTGTTGACCGCTCATGCCTTTGCTTGTATCCTTTATGCTGTTGCTCCTTGTGACTTGCACAACGAAGACTATCTCCAGCGTTGTAAGAGTATAAGTCAACGTGCGAATCAGACAAATCGAGCTTGGACCGCCGTCTGTAAGAAATATTAACCAGCAAGTTCGAAAAAGGAGAAATTGAACACATCATAACCTTTCACTCCTTTCAGACTATACACAGCGTAACTTTGCCGGGGTTCAGATAGACGAAGGTTTCTTCTTTTCTTGGAGGTGGTACGTCAGATCTCTGTACTGGGTTATCACCATTATGTCCACAACGGGATTCGGTGACATATGTGCAACCAACATCCTTGAAGCTGGAATCGTAGTGGTCATCACTTTCAGCGGAGCCTTTCTTCTGTCCAACATCCTCAGCCAGTTTACTTCAGCAATTTCTTCATTAACTCGAAGTCAGCGGGAGTACCTGTATCAAGCTCGGTTGCTTGGGGTATGTGCTTACGAGTACCACGCGCTACTGTCGATGCTGGTTTTTAATGAAATGTGATACGTTGTGTATTCGTATTCTACAGAAGTACTTGAAAAACATAGGACTTGCGTCGACGAAGAATAGCCAGGTTCTGCTGTGGTTCCATCAGTTCTGGAAGACGTCTCGATGTCGAATGTACCCTAAAGCAACTTCGGTGTTACCAACTTGTCTGCGCATAGATGTCAACTTTGCCCTGTATAAGGCTATACTACAACAGGTACGAACCTGTAAATTAGATTTCGAGTGCATCAATAAGATGATGAATGATCGATAAGGTTAATGTAATATTTTCTGTTTGACAGGTCGCGCTGTTTAATGGATCTGACATGGCTTTTCTCAGACGAGTTTCTGACCGAGTGACGTACACGTTGTATCTGGATGGAACTGATATACAGTCAGAAGGCGATAATGGAGACACCTTGTACATCGTTTACAAAGGAAGGGTTGCTGGGTATAAGAAGAATGCATCAGATATTCCAATCTTGGTTCGTTGGTACGACCCTGGACACAGTTTTGGAAGATATCCTGCTCTATTCTACGACCAAACCTACTCAAAATCTTACCGAGCTGAAAAGAATGCTGAAGTGTTGAAATTACAACGAGTTGATCTGTTCTATTTGGCTCAAAGCAGCAAAATGTTCGCTAGACGACTGCAGAACTTTATCAAGCAAAAGTATTCTCTTGGTCTGCCTGGAAGATCCATATTTCATAGTGTGGCTTCTAAATCATTTGGCAGGCGACAAAATTCAGAATTTGGAGGCAAAGACAGGAGCCGAAGCAGGGAAGAGAATATTAAGAATCTTATGAGAGGTGTGAACTGAAGAAGGCTTGTAACAAACATTATCTAATTTATTCTTGTTCCTGGTTTACAGCTTACAGTCACATGTTCTCTGATTACATTTCTATTCATAGTAACTTTTAAAGTAAAAGAACACTAAAAGCAGAAATGCGTTTAAGGACTGTACTGTAGAAATAAAAAATCACACTTTTAACTTTCAAAACTACAGTTAAAGTACTTTCGTGCGTAACAACACTAACAAGTAAAACAGTTGCATGCCTGTCCTTAAAGTTATGTCATTACAGTACTATAGGTAAGCAGAAACTACCCACCAGCTATTTGATAAGTGATAACATTACAAGTGGTGGTAAAAATAACACACTCGCCTTACAATTTTAGAAGAAAACTAGTACTTCCGCAGCTTATACCATTAAGCTACGGCTGAGAGCTGAATCCAGCAACACCAACACTTACACTACAAAAAACCGTACAGGAACCATAAAAGTCGAGATATAACAAAAATAGTTTTATCAATTACAGTCAGGATCTGAGATAGTCCATGTACCATCACGGGAATGACTTTCGTCCGCTAAGGGACGGCTGATGAGTTTCCTTTTCCTTGAGTTGCTGAATGAACTTTTTCTCATAGAATGGGATGACTACATTGGGATACTTGTAGCGGGCGACTTTTGCGGGTATCATGTCAGCTTCATCCGAGTCTTTCCATTTGATCAACAAGTGTAGCTCTTTGTTGATGATCGCATTACCAATGACGTCCTCCGCTTGTGGTCCAGAATGCTTCGAAGCATAAGCAGCCTACATGAACACATTCATCATTTCAATATTCATCTTTTACTTCACTTAAGAAACAAACTCATAGGTCAACTTACGCTAGCCAACTTGACAGTTGCTGGTCCAGGCTTAGCCTTCGGAACGCTACTGGTGTACATGTTGCTTGAGTACGACGAATGCCCATTGCCGTGAGAAGTCGAATCTGGAACTGCTTCAGTATAATCGTGACTGTAACTAGCCTTCGAGCTTGGAGTAGCATCCTCTACAGAATAGTCATTGTCATTAGTCGCATATCGCGGGGGAGAATTCAGAACAGCATAGTTGACAGAACTTCTTTCACGGCCGGTTGTCCTTCGAGCAGGTTCGTGGTACGTATCTTCTCTCGGAGTTTCACCATTGTTGTGGCTGCTACTCCCGGTGGCAAAGCTTCTCTTCTTAGTTGGCACATAACTGTCTTCATCATCGCAAAGTACAATTGAAGATGAAGAAGATGCTCTTGAGAATGACTCGTCCTTGTTTCTGCTACTTGCCCGTTTTTGAGCCGCCGTTCTCCCATTTTGACTTCTTGCTGGTCCTCGACGACCCATCTAGAAACAAGATATCCCAACATAAGTGATCGCATTTCAAAATTCGTCCATTCAACAGGAAAATTTGAGCTTTTGAAACTCACCTTTCTTACTCTTCCAGTTCTTCAGTCACTCGATCGAATATTTCTCTACGTAATCCTTCAACTCCTCTACAATCAACAAATTAAAAACCTGTTAACAACTCGTACCAACAGGAATTTGGATGGAATGTTTCGTGCATAATAACATCAACCAAACAATCTTGTAACTCCTTACCTTCAAAAAAATCCACAAACTTTACCTGGATTGCCTATCTTCCACTCAAAACAAACTTCCCCAACTTAAACTAACATGAACTAACAAATGTCAACCAATTTTAATATTAAATTAAACGCAGTTACGCATTAAACTCTAATTCGACAACATTCTTCACCCCACCGACGAATCAGTCAAAACAATGCCAATCCTGCACCAGTTCCACTATGTATTCCCACGCAACCAAGTTTGAGCGGCAGAGAGCGGCTTGAGATTTTCTCTCTTTTCAAATTCTCCCGCTCCCCCATACCGCTTCATTAAATGCACGCAGTGTTCTCCTTAAGGCGGTAGATGGCGCGCAAAGTAGAGCGTCTTCTCTGCCGGTGTTTTTACGTTTTCTCTAAAAATGTAAACAACAACAAACCTCTTGATTAGCCTTTAAACTTAAACAACTTTCTTACAATCTTCAATCTTTCTTCGTTAAAGCATAATTATATTTCTGAACAATTTAAATGCAACAAAAAATCTTTCTAGCTAAATTTTTCGAGCTCGAGTCCATAGTTGGGGCAATCAGAATCACTCCAATGGTAAATCCCTTTTAGCAAAGGTGACATGAACAAGGTAAATTCTACCGGCTGACCACAACAACAAGCAATAAACTATACTTGTAAAATAGTAAAAAATCCATCTATAGTCCGAACTGGCAAAATGTTCAAGAAAATTCCTGGTGAGAAATCTGTCAAAAATCCACAGCATGTCGATCAGCAAAACAACTTTTTCGAGTGTCAAACTCAGGCAACTTTTGAAAGGCTTGCTCTCGTGGAAATTAGGCCTAACCAGCAAAATCACGTATTGGGCAACTTACAACAGGATTTGATAATAAAAAATACAGAAGCAATCGGTACAAGATTCCCAAGTTGATCAAAACGAAACGCGCTGCTAAATGTTTTCTCGACATTTTCCAACCATCTCATATCGACAGTATGGAAACGGATGAAAATTATGGGTTTGTATCAGTGCAAATTGCAATAACCGCAAAATGTTTTACACATGACCATACTCGATTTTTTATCACACACACACACATACTGTACTCTACCATAGTTGAACACAATTATTTGATGGCCTGAATTTCCTTGGATGAACGGACCGAGTTGTCGAACGGCAGAAAAATTTCTTGTGGTACATGTCCCTCGAACAACAGCTCATTACAGAATTACAAATCTTCAATTCGCCTTAAACTTTGCACACTTTTCAGATTTCTTCAAGCTTCTTTCTCGTTTGACACTTGGGCTTCCAAAAATTCTGAAGACTTTCTTCGCTTCGCTCTCTACCTGTTGTCAGGGTGGAGCTGAAATCTGGCGATAAGCTCAACCCTCTAAACCCTCAGCAGCAACAAGTGGCGAGGAAGATGACGTAACAAGAATACGCTATGCCTCCCTGAGCGAGATGCGCTCACTCAATGGCAAATGCGCTATCAGAAGAAACGGCGGCGCTACTACAGCTAACGTAACGTGCGCCACCTCCTCTCGTCAACTCGCAGCGTATTAAACGTAAAAGCCGCTGCTCCTGCGGATTCGATGCTCATTCGATGGATTGAAGTTGTCGAGGTCGATCCAAGTGCGCTGCTTCGGTGTCGAGTGGCTTCGGAAGTTGAAGTGAAGTTGCAATTTTGGCTTTGGAGATTTGTGCAAAAGTGTGGCCTGAAGGTCAAAGTGACTTGAAAAATCTGTGAAAGAATGGAACGTTGATTATCTCGATTTCAAGGAAGCAAAGTTTCAAAAAGTAGTACAAACTGTGTAAATTTCATGCTGAAATGACGTTACTCAAGGGTGAGAAAATGTACAGCAGCAGCAACAGCAACAACAACAGCAACAATGAAAACAACAATGATTATCCATGGACTCACCAGGCCCTTGCGATGGCATTGGAAGAACATCCGGGCGGCGAACTTGTGAGGACTGGAAGTCCATACTTTTTGTGCTCGGTTTTGCCCGGGCATTGGAGGTCCAATAAGACTCTTCCGGGAGCTTTTAAGGTGAGAAACTATCAAGAATTCTGAAGTCACTAAGTTTCTGAAGTATCTAAAAAAAGCAGAGCTGAGCATTCGAATCCAGTTTTTGAAGACGCTTTCGGAGAAGGTAAATTCAGCAACTTGGGCTTCTTGTTTCAGGTGATAGCGCTCGGCGAAGTGAACGACGGAACTCTGGTGACGATCCGCGCCGGAAACGATGAGAACTACTGCGCTGAGCTCCGAAATGGCCAAGCGCTCATGAAGAATCAAGTTGCCAAATTCAACGATCTCCGGTTTGTCGGCAGAAGCGGGAGAGGTAAGAAGAGAGGCCTTAAAATCCTCGGTTTTTACCTCACTTTGAGGCTGAAGACTTGAAGGCTCCAGCTTCAATGCTCGGCTGTTTGCTCAACAGGTAAAAGCTTCACATTGACCATTTGCGTGGCAACAAGTCCACCCCAAGTAACTACGTACATCAAAGCCATCAAAGTCACTGTCGATGGACCAAGGGAACCTCGCTCAAAAACTGGTGAGTCGATCTTCAT
>JAQGBJ010001378.1:0-23706 GCA_034698345.1 Sphaeridia pumilis | reverse complement strand
TCTTCGGTCCGATTTTACCGTTGGGATCCCACGGAAGCATGATCTTAACTTGAATACCGAGCACACCTTGCCTGTAACGAAATAAAAACATATTTTCATCTTTACAGAACGTCATAGTGTATTAGGGTTTCCTGAATCTTGGCTATTACCTCAAGAGAACGTGGCGAGTAGCAGTATCAACGTAGTGGTTCGTGGGGTCTCCAGAGTGGATCATGAGTCCATCAACGAACTTCATAGACTTGGCTCGCTGACCTCTGAGCTTTCCAGATACGACGACTTCGCAACCCTTGGCGCCGGATTCCATGATGAATCTCAAAACACCTGAAAGGACAAATGTCATTAGTAAGGACAACCACTTGGAGCCGGAACAGGAATATCAGAAAGACATTTACCGTAACAAGCTCTCCTGACAGCCAAACCACCGACAAGCTTGAAACGAAGGGATTCAGCCTGGGCAATGGCGCAGAGACCACGAACTCCGACCTTCTCGGCGTACAATTCAATGGATCCTGGAGCGAAACCGAACCTCTTGGTGACGACAGCAGTCAACTCGCGAATTCTGCGTCCCTTTTCTCCCAAGACGCTCTGTGTCCTGGTAGCAAGAATGATGATTTCGGTACGGTTGGGAGCAACACGGATTTCCAAACCGCTGTAACCATCCTCAGCGAGTTCTCGCATAAGGAACTCGTTCAATTCGGCGCGGAAAAGTCCTTCACGGACAAACTGTAAGTGACAATTAAAATTTTCATTAGTTGGTTGTAAAAGTGAACCAGATTTACAACTTTGAAAAACAAAAAAGAGATTGACGACAGGCACGAGGGAAGAACCAAAACCTTCTTCCAGGGATCGAAACGTGGGCAAATTTTGGGAAAAATTGTATAAAACTGGATTGAAACTTACTTTGCGCTTCTTGGAAATTTGGAGCTTCTCGGCCGCCATGTTTAAGCTGTTAATTTTCCGATTTTTAACGTTAAATTTCGAACACTTTAACTAGTCACCACCACCTGCTCCTACTGCAGTACAACAGATTTGACTCTCAGGCCGGCAGAATTACATTGAACAGGCTGAGCAGCATGCTAGATAAGCAACGTGGTTTTCTTCAGCTCTCATAGATGGTGCCCTCTTGCTTGGTATAGTTGCTCAACCAAGTAATGCACTACCAAGCTATAGGATGTCAGCGCATATCGTACATATGGCAGAGATGGCCAAAATCTTCCCAAGGTTTTTGGTTCATATCCGAGCCGCTACGAGCGTCGCAGTACAGTTCCAGATATCCTTGGCTGAAAAACAAGCGTTCCAAGAGCTCCTCAAAACCATACTTGATGGGGCCACATTTAAGATCTAATTCCGAGAACGCTGTTAAATACGAAACGAAATAATATATTTACCAGAGAAGAGAACGACTTTCGTTCCATGATTTACACCATTCTTCAGCATGTGATAAATCTTGACTGTCTTTTGATGAAAGCGCAGCGGTTCACATCCGTTCCAAGATGTTCAAGGCGGGGAAGCGAATTAGCGGCTTCAGTTTTGATCAATCTCAAGATGCAATCAGAAGCAATTAATCCCTCGAGTGTACTACTGTACTACTGTAAACATTTCTAGATGACAGTCAAGACCCCAGGCGTAGTCAAGAGCGCAAATGCAAGTGAACGACTTTTATAAATGGATTTCTCTTGAAATCGCTCTTTCAAAAGATAGTCGCATCTAGCGGTTGGGCTGTATTTATAGACTTGAACTGTGACAGTTAGATTTAGATTCGCTAGTTTGGATTGTAAAGAAGATGCATCTGCGAACGATGTGAACGAAAGAAGCTTGGAGACAAAGTAGACAAAGGCTTTGATGATGGGGCACACACATGGCTGTTAACGCTATTAAATGCAGACAGTTGTTCGTATCGAAACGAAACGAACGAGGAAAGGATGCTTCGTATACACTGTATATACATTATGTATCCACTGGAAGCAGAACCCAAGCCAACGGCGACAATGAACGACAACAGGTTCAACCCTTTTCTGGGTTCACAGGCGTATACAGTCTCACTCAGTCATTGTAGTACGTTAAATGACGGATTGTTAAAAGTGTTGGATTTTAACGAATTCGTGAAACCGCTTTGAATCGGTCATAAAATAGCGGTTGCTGAAATGTGTCTTGTGCCGGCCGACATCGGAAATCAGCGGCGGAAAGTCGTCATCTGTTTGTTTACATCAGCTGCTGGAATCTTGTTGGCAGGCGTGTAACCAAGAAGCAAGTGAAGATCTGCGTGTTTTTCTCTTGACAGTTCCGCTCTCCGCTGCCTGCAGTGCTTAATAAGCCGAGTGACTTTGTGTGTGCGGTGCAAGTGGAGGATAAACACATTTTTTGATTGGTTTGCTAAATACTGAAATAACATTCGAGTGAAACAATGGGCTAAAATAGAAATTTCAAGCGATTCAAGTTTATTATTTGAGTGTGGTTTATGAAATTGAATTGAATTGGAAATTACAGGTGAGCAGGGAAACTGAGGAGTTGTTGTGATTTCCAGATCGGATGCAATGCGTGGGGTTATCTTTGATCCAGTCACCGCGATTGTTATCGTAATCGATTATAACTGTAACTGAAGACAGATTTAAAGATTTTATCAAAGAAAGTTATCGGAGTTGGCTGCTGTTATCTCAGTGCGTATTTGGATAAATTGTGTCGAAGCCTTGGCTAACGCAGTACAGTATAATTCAATTTCTTTCTTACGCCCACGATCGATCATGGCCCAATTTGATCAAGAGCAAATTGAACATGGTCTGGTGTTATTTGTCTAATTTCAACAGCGCAGATGACAAAGACATGTGGGATGACACTAGGGGGTACAGCTGGTTTTTCGGCTGACTTGAATGAATTTTGGGAAAATCAACCGAATCAATGTAGGGATAATTTGTAAAAAAAGTTAGTCGGCTGGATTTTGATGAAATGAGAGAATCATGTTACTACTGTTGCCTCGTATTTCTTGTTAAGTTGTCAATTCTTGATTCAGTCAGTCAAAGGTTTCTCTGTTCTCCGTCAAATAACTAACTGTCACAATTTGTTTTGCAGATCCGCTGACGACATTTGAGATACGCTGGAATACGGCAACTTGGAGGCGTATTCTCTGAAGTCAACTAAAGCGGGTGGTTATGCAAGAGAAAATATGACTGCCAAAAAAGGAAAACTGGTGTAGTGAAACCGTCGATAGTGAAAACTGCCATTGAAAGTCATTAAAAATGAGTGCTGCTACCGCCAACACGAATTCCCCGCTGCCAACTGCCAACCGCCATCTCGACTTGAACACTTCGACTACATCCGCTCCAACTTTGCTCGAGGGTCAGAATGGATCGGTGAACGATGAGACACTGAGCGAAATCCATAGTGGAGACCACGATGCGTCCTCGGTATCGATGATGCCCGATAGATATGGGTTCTTGGGAGGTGAACAGTATACCCATGAAAGGTACTTGACGAAATTCACAACCATAGTAGAATCAGATAGAGTCACCAAACTGCATTTCGGTTTGCTGGGTGTGCGCCATCTGCTTGTTGGTGATTAATTTATTCTGATGTTTCACTTTGTTTCAGCGAGCCAAATCCACCGGTAGAAGTGATACTGAAAAGAGAGCAGAAATGGATTCAGATGATTGCATCGTGGGATCATTACATGAGGAAAGATTTCAAAACTGTTCGAAAACGATGTCGAAAGGGCATCCCCAGATCGATAAGGGGTCGAGCGTGGTTTTATCTTTGTGGAGCTTACTACCGCCAAAAGCAAAAGCCGGATTTGTTTAGCGATTATTTACGTCAAGAAGGATCAGCGCAGTGCATTGAAGATATCAAGAAAGATGTACACAGACAATTTCCGATGCATGAAATTTTTACGGATGATGCCCATGGGTAAGTTATGATTAGTTTCTATGATTGTAAATAGATCACTCATTTCAATCCGAGTTTGGAATTGTTTACAGGCAGCAGGATCTTTTCCGAGTACTAAAAGCGTACTCAATTTACAACGCCGAAGAAGGTTATTGCCAAGCTCATGCACCTATAGCGGCGACATTACTGATGCACATGCCTGCTGAAGAAGCATTTTGGTGCTTAGTATCTTTATGCGAAAGGTATTTACCAGGATACTACAGCCCAGGAATGAAAACGCTGCAAGAGGATGGAGAATTGCTGTTCGGTTTGCTAAAGCATGTTTCGCCTTTGGTTTACAAACACTTGGTTAGTATCCCAATTAACGGGGATTCATTGATCGGATAAACTGTAACAATAGTTGTCATTTTTTTTAGAAAAAGCAGAAAATAGAACCTGTGTTCTATATGACGGAGTGGTTCCTTTGTGCCTTCACTCGTACTCTTCCATGGTCAACGGTTCTTCGAGTTTGGGATATGTTCCTTTGTGAAGGAGTCAAGGTTCTGTTCCGGGTAGCACTGGTGCTTCTCAAGTACACTCTTGGGGACCGAGAACAGCTGAAACGATGTCCCACTATGTACGAAACGCTTACAGCGCTAAAATCGTTACCAAACCATGTCACCCATGAGCAATTTCTGGTGTTCCACATGAGAAAGTGAGCATTCAATCCAAATCGCTGACGATAAACAATACAATGACTGAGCTAATCAAGATTTTGTTCTTTCCAGGCTCGAGCTAACAGATGACGACATGCGAAAGGAGCAAATAAAGCAGCATCTGAAACGGGTGAAGCAGAAACAGAAATCGGAAGCGGAAAATACTTTACAAAAGAAGAAGGAAGCTGCTAGGCTAGAGAAAGAGAAAAAGCGGGGTGAACGAAGGTTTGCAGAAGATTCAGCACCGGCGCTAGATACAACAAACGTTACCACGGTATTGGAGCAGACGGAGTTATAATCTCATGTAGTCTAATCATTCCACAGATCTGTTATTCCGATCTATAAGTTCAAAAGTAATCAAGAAGTTTGTGCGGGTGAAAGGTATAAGTCAGAGCGAATATGCGAGTGTGCTAATTTATATTGCAAGTTCTTTACGAACTTTGGTGTTCTTCGTAGTCAAAGTCTGTACATTGATGTGCTTGTCACATTTGAGAGCTATTCTATTGCACAAGATGTTTAATCATATCTGTGTATCTTCCAGTTGTGTCTTAGTTTTATCATCACAGATTGAACACTCTCCATTTGACAAAGACGAAGTTGAAACTTTGAACCGGTCTTGAGTACATATATTGTTGTTACCGACTCAACGTTCCTATCTACTAATGCATAATATTATACATACATAGTTTGGCAGTTAGTTAGTCATTTGTGGTTTCAGAATAATCGTGAACTTTGCTTATCGTATTTTTCCAAACTTTGGCTTACACTTTCTACAGTGACTTTCGTGCAACTTTTCACACGTGTTCGTATATAATAAATTCAAAATCAAACTGCTGGTGTATTATGTAACATCATTCCCATTCAAATGGTATTGTTAGCCTGAAGTGTTGAGCCTTTTGACGAGCGTCAGATTCATTGGATCCTGGAACGATTTTCTTATGACACTCCACTCCAACGTTAAAACTATCGTTTCTTTGATGCAAAAGCATAGAGTTAAGGCGCTACATTTGAATTTACTCGATGGGTTTCCAGACACCTGCTCAAAGAAGAACTCTGTATCATTAATTATGAACCTTTCCCACGTGTGTTAAAAACAATATTTTTTGTTACGGGAATCTGGACGCAAAAATTAATTTTTAGACGCCATCATATTAATTAACCTTCTATCAAAGAGGTCAGTACGTTGTAGTAAGTCTCCTCTCATCCTTTTAATGTTACAAGATCATTTCAATTTGTATTCACGTTTTGTTAATAATCCGGTTCAAGTTTCGACTGATACCTTGCTGATCGAATTCTAAAAAAGTTTTATTTACAATTTACAGTATAACTGCCAAGTTGTGTTGTTGACGGTTTCCAACCCGATTGTCATAGCCATGCCTCAAGGAAAAATGAAAATGAAGGCCAAGTTGCCGACTGGAGTCAAGAACAAAGCGATCGGAAAGAAGCGGGATGCCCACTTCCAGAAAAAGAGTGAGTTTAATGTCCAATGCAGAAAATATAAGACAATTATTTGCCAAGGTTCTTAAAGAATCATTCATTTCATGTTTGTTTCAGATCGTCCAGCGTTACCAAAGAAGGGTAACAATCAGCTGAGAGAAGAAATTACCAAATCGATAAATGAACACATTGAAGATATGGCAAAGGAGAAAGCAACATTAGACGGCAAAAAGTTTACAGTTGTTAAAGGCGATGTTCCGGCGAGTTCGTCCAAGTCGAAGAGTTGAATAAGATTATTTGATACCGCGATTCCGAAATTGACGCCCTTTGTGTAAATACTGAATATACAAAATAAACTTTCGTATTTCCGTACATGCATTCAAAGTTGACTAATGGTTGAATTTTTGCAGATGTATTATCGTTAATGAAATTTTACGGTCTTGATAGAAAATCAGAGATATATTTGAGTGATAGAATCTAGAATCATTGGATTATTTGCAGAAGCAACCATAACCGTTTAATCCAGCAGCGACCAAGAAGTTGTTGGACAATTTTCTAGCTTCATTCAGCCTTGTAGTTGACTGTTGAAATTGTGAATTCGACTTCCTTCAAACTGATATTGTTTTTCTTTGAACAAAAGACGCCCTTGGCATATTCAACTCAAGTTCCGCTCGAATGACCCCAGCGGAAAGAAGCATGAGCTAAAAGTTTTTGCGTGCTGCTGCAAACTGCACAAACTTGACAGATTCGCTGCAGTATGTTTCAATCAGACATAAGCAGTTGCTAACTTTTGGTTTTATTCGAAACAAGAAGGATTCAAAAAGTACTTGGCATTTTACTCCCTGGCGGCTGTTCCCTCTATACTTGAGTGAAAGTCTTTTAGTTGTCTGCAAAAGCCCGTGTACGTCCCCACTGGTGCAGACACGAAACGATACGGTAATTAATCAATATAGCCTGTCGACTAGAGACGAGGGGGACTTTGCATA
Source organism: Sphaeridia pumilis (assembly GCA_034698345.1). Taxonomy (NCBI): domain Eukaryota; kingdom Metazoa; phylum Arthropoda; class Collembola; order Symphypleona; family Sminthurididae; genus Sphaeridia; species Sphaeridia pumilis. Next base: position 16,712 of record JAQGBJ010001378.1, on the reverse strand, counting down.
ATAAAATTCAGTTAGTTTGTGTGACTGTACGAAATGGCTTGAAGAATCCATTAAAATGGGGAACAACGGCTGGAATCCATCAAGAAAAGGATACTGAAAAGTGTGGCTGAAGGCGAGAGAGTACTTCCTGGGGGAACCTGAGGTTAGGGTATGAAAAAGCAGGCAAGAACGCACAGTCTTGGGCGTTCTAGCGTTACGTTGTCGAGTCGAAGAGCAGCGATATTATTATGGGCTGCTGCTGCTGCATTTGGTATTGAGAACAGAGGCTTTTGGATTCCCCTCGTGTGCAGAATGTTCCCCCTTTGGTAACGAAGCTTTGCTAAAAAAGTACCAAGTCCTACTGGCATATGAGTCAGTCAGATGAAAGTCGTCGTCGAGGTGCTACACGCTAGCAACTATACAAGTTTCTCCAGTTCTGTCCAACTTTCTTCTTCAGGTGTTGTTCCTATATAGTCCGTACTCGTGGTGTTTTGTTACCCACTTTCATGTTCTAGTTAATTCGCCAATTCATCCTGTAAATACCATAAGTTATAGGTTCCTACCTTTGGTGTGAATACCTTGGCCAACCTTAAACGCCAATCTTGTTAGTCCTTGAGGTGGCTCGTGTGACGAATATTTCAAAGGATTTTGTGGCTTGAAACCTTTGAAGGAAGAATACATTTATATCCTTGTCATTGTAAACATTTGCAACAGCTCCAAGATGACAAGTCTCGTCAGCAAGCCCAATGAAAACTTTTACCACCAGTCCAAGAACAAGCCGGAAACCGCAATGACAGGTAAACAAAGATTTTTGACGTTTGAGGTGTAGCCAGATTAAATACATGTAAACCAATTTAGCAAGACAGTTCAAGGTTCGAGTGACTGACTGACTGAGATTTTGACAATATAAATATAGCTGAGACTGAACCTGGGCCTCGAGTCGGGGTCAAAATGTAACGAAAAATGTCAGTGAAAAGCGAATGTTGTTGACACACTTGATTGACCCATTGCGAACATATCTGTCTGTGGAGACTTAATATTATATATATCGTTGTATATTTTGGATCAACTGATAAATAATACGCTTTAGGTATTTTTGTGTATGCGAATTCAGATCATGTCGCTGTTATATGAATCGAGCCGACTTTATCACGCGAATCTTTAATCAGGAAAACATATATACTGTTGTGGTATGAGCGTTGAGTGAGCAGCGATCGTTATGACTTTTGCGTGCGTCGCGTAAATTAGCGCAACAGCAGCAGCTATTGCTAAAAAGGTCAAGTCGTAGGACTAGTAGAGCAAATGTCAAATTTCGGACCGTTACATTTTTATTAGTGTCAGGAGCATATATACATTCCGAAACACTGAAATCGAAAGTCAATAATATAGCAGAAATGGCTGGCGGAAGTGCCTTAACAAATGTTGTTGCTGTTATTCCAGAGGAGCAACTGTTGAAGAAGGATTCGGTGGCCCCTGACGACGTCCTTCGACTCTCCAACATCACTGAAGGTGAGCAGTAATATATTTTTAGACGCGTTTCAACTAACTCTTTTAATCAAAAAAAGTTGCGAGGAAGATGACGGCGGCAATCCTTGGTTAAGTATGCATCAAGTATATTCTGCGAGGTCATAAAAAGAACAACTTGTTCAGCCCGGCGGCGCGCGGCGGCGGCCAGTCGTGGAGAATGTTGATAGGATTAAAGCTGCGGCCAGCGAAAGCGTGTGTGTGCCTTTTATGTAGTCTTACAAAGTGGAAAGTGAAAGCCGATGCAAGCTGATGGAACTTTTTGGCTGGAAAGAAGCCTGACTGATTCGTGACTGGTTGTAGTGAAATAATTTGCCCAAGTGTTTTTCAAAGGCCATATGTGTATATATTTGAAGCTTTAGTTTGTTTGGTGGTTCCTGTGTTTGATTGAAGCGGTAGGAGTCATTTTATTATTGTGAGCGATGAGTTGCTAGGCAGGTTTTGAATGTTGTTGTTGTTGGAGGGATTCATGGATCGCGGTGTGTTGGTTGAATCAGTCAGCAGGGATGGATGGGGTAAATACACAAGCAGATAACAAAAGAGGGGAGAAAGCACACTTTCCCTCTTTTTCAAGGTAAGAATAAAGTTGAAGCCAAAGTAGGGTTGGCGGATAGAAGAAACATGGAAATGTCGAGGTTCTGATGAAATGGCAGGATCATCGCATGTCATTCCATATGCGAGCCCAGGAAAAGGGGATCTTGTTGGACGGATGGATCGAGGGCGAATTGTTTGATGTATAAATGGTGGAGAAGGGTGCGTTTTCAAGATATGATTTGGTGGTGGCATTGTATGTAATGGGCTGAAGTTGATGCCTTGTTTCGTGGTGTTTCCAAGGTAGTGTCCATTATGGATTATCGTGAGACGAGACTATGAATTAATCTTTGCTGGATAGACGTTCCAAATTGCGTTTGCAGGTCTATAAAATATGGGCTTAAGAAAAACAAAAACAGTCTATATAAGGCGAACTTCGCCTGGCGAAGTAATGGATCAGATTGAGGTCAAGTCTTTGAAAATTTTTGGAAAGAATCTGGATTTTTGGTGGGTACAAGTGGGTTTGGAAATAAATGAAGAAGTAGAGATTTTGCCAAGAATCAGCTTGATTAGGTATATATGTATGTGACTACCTTTTGAATTGGGCGACTGGAACCTGCTGTTCAGGGGCTTTCGACATTGTTAGTGCTATTGTCAGTGCGAGACTTGGAGTATTTATCAAGACTACATATTGAAAGTACAGTAGTAATAAGACCAAGAAGCGACATGACAAGTCAGTCTGAGAGCTGGAAATGCATATGTATTTTCTTTTGTTGTTATCAGTTTGAGAGACGGGTAAGAATGGGCTTTGTCCGAAAAATTCAAAGAAAATGTTGGCTGATGGATGGAGAAGAAGAAGAATACAAAGAACATGTATTTGACTGAGATAAAAAGAGGTATATGCATCCGGGCTTTGGCGGGAAGCTTTGGAGAAAGGTGTGTGTATTAGAGTACCTGGTAAAATTGAGAATTTATTATAGTACTGCTGTGGAGTACAATGGAAAAAATATGTTCTGAGGGTGGAGAGAGAAGAGGGGTTGGATTTCAAGTGAAAGTTGGGGGAAAAATCCTGCTTATGTGGATGGGGGATGTTTGTTACCGGTTGGTTGCTGGATTTTGAAGAGATAGAAAAAACGACACACATGCTTCTGATCGGTAAGGTACTGTTTTAGCCAAACATGTGCTTTTCTTGAAAATACACATGGCTTGAATAAGGAATGAATGCAAGTCAGAAAGGGATGATGGCGATTATATATGGATATCCACACACATGTATTTGAGGCTACTCTGCAAGCTTTAAAGAAAGTTGCAAGACGGGAGAAGAATACCCGGGCGTTTGGCACGTTCCTTGTTATGGAGGCTAGAAGCAGGGAAAGGGGAAAGTAAGTCGCGGCTTTTCCCTGTATTATTATATACGCAGTCCTTCTTTCCTAACGTGACGCACAAGCTGGGGAAAGCTAGCGAGAGCGCGCACAAGACGCTGGATCGATGCTTCCGAATCGATCTGCGCCTAGAGCGCAGGTCACTGTTTTGAAGAAACACGGTAAAAAAATTGAATCTTTTTTATTTCTTCATCAGCAGGAGGTTAGTTGGTTCAAAGCTGATGTGGAGCCTACAACATGTTGATTCTTGCAATATAGTTAATATATTTTGTAAATGAAGGAATGAGCAGAGATTTGCACGTTGTAACATTTTACGTGGCCGTGAATAATATTATTAGCCAACTTTTCCCTGACCATCCGCATGCTAAATGTTTACTGTATATGCAACAGGCTGCGGTAGGTTTCAGGACGGAAATCCAAGGAAGCGTCTTTTGTAAATTATGAAGGAAGAGGACTATTTTGACGCTTTGATGAAGGATAATTAATTATGCCCTCAAGTGAGCCGAGTATGAGTAGTACATGTACGTGAACATGAAAGGTTGATGAGTAATTATATTCTATGAACATGTCCAGGGATCAAATTACTTTCAAGTTTCAGCATCAAAGGCTAAACATTCATGAAACGATTAACGATTATATGTGAGTCAGTTTTGAAACTACAGACTCTTGAGATCAAAGCGTTTTTTCGAAGAAAAGCATATAAGCACGAAGATTTCATTTTGTATGTGTTCAACTTGAAGCGCTAGTAAATTTCTGGAACCTGGATAATTTAGTACCGCTGTTCGGACAGAAACGTGCAGAGGCACTGAAACTACTTTTAACGTCCGAGTAGGCAAGAATTACTACTCATTTGGAGATTAACCATGACAAGTGAATGTACGTCAAGTAACTTGTAGGGTTGATCTATTTTTTTGATCTTGTTTGCCACCGTGTTCGGTGGTGGTGGTGGCAAACTACCAGTCCTGGAATGAACCTAATGAAAAAATAAATGCGGAACTCCGCTTTGGTAGAGACGTAAATACGTGAGGTGTGCTGGTTTCCGCTTATAGTAAATTATACAGAAGCTTACCTATGGCTCGGTCACATGGAAAGTTATGGCCAAAGTAAATGGCTCGGACGGCTTAAGAAGGTCTGCAGGTATTAGATGGAGAAAACAAGTTGAAATTGCTGGAAACGAGAGCAACAAGCAATGTAATATGTAGCTGGGCAATTCGGGTTATGGAAGTCAAAGAAAGACCATAAGAAAGATTGCTTTCATTTGGAACAAACAAACAAGGACGATGTAGGTTTCTCGGATTATGTAACCAGGACGTGCAACAACGGGCTAATCAAAACCAAAAATATGTCGGCTACTGACTGTTGGAGCACGCAAAATGAAATTGTGTCAGAAGTGCATGGAGCGTATATGGACGCAAGTGTGTACAAGAAAAAAAATTATAATGTGTGATTGGACTACGCTAGCGCTAGAAACAGTTGAGGCTTTTATTGTTAGAGCTGCAGAAGCCTAAAATTGGATTTGTCAGGTACACACTAGCTTTGATGAGCATACAGTTAATTGAAGCCCAAAAAAATGTTCGAGGTGCCAAAATGTATAATTAATGTAATAGGAAGTAGCTATGACAATTTGTAGTGCTAAAATAAGTATAGGGAATTTTGACAAGTAAAAAGGTGCCAAGGTTGTCATCGGACTGATTAGGTACATTAAGTCAATCAAAATGATGACACCTTTCTGAAGTTTGTTGAATGGCGAGGACAGGACACTGAATAGCTGTGAGTGAGTGAGCTATTTCCAGGTTCTTCTATTGTACCTGTGCAAAAACTGACCTAGTTTCTTACATGGGCATGCAGACAGCGACTGGACTTTTGCGGAAGGGAAAAGAGGCGGTAATAGGACAGGTGTGGCCTTGCCGGAGAATTGTGCTGGTTTTGGCTATTTTGTTATGACTGGACTGACGCTTAAATGTCAACAAGTTTTCAAAGAAAAAGCTGGACATAAAGGAGGGCAACAAGGAAATAAGACGTAATACCCGGTTTGACCCAATTACTCTCACCTGGAACAGTAATCTAGGAGCTTTAGACCGGACTTGAAATGTAGGGCAGTTTATTTGAGATACTGGAAAAGCTTTAAGGATTATATATGCTGTTAGAGGAATAAAATGCTTTGGATTTAATGCTGATCGAAGAAATATATTTCATATTCACTAGGAAATTGACTCACCCTCAGTCTTGGTTTAAGCTTGAGGTGTCAGCCGGCCGCAAGAACACTTGTAGAGACAGTTGAATACCAATATAAAAATGCTTCAAGTTAAATTGTATGTGAACCATAAAGAATTTTGTGGTTTGAGTGACTATTCATGGTTTAAGCGGAAAGAATAATTGGAATGATCTTGACATGATTCGAAAGATTGAACAGCGAATGTTATGTTGTTATGCTGCTTTTATATAAGCGTCGACAGGGATAAAGAGCAGAATGACTTTGGAAGAGCGAATTTGAAAGTGAACGCTTTTGGGATTTGTATTATAAGTAAGTTAAAAGTTGCTGAAAAAGTTTGCGATCGTTTTTCAGAGACTTTTGAAAGGCAAAAAACCCAAGTGCAGCTGTTCGAGGTTGCATGCACGTGGTGTGGTTTGTTATCGTTTTGCTCTGGTGACCACCACGGAAGTGTGCTTTATTTTTCCAAGTTGGCTTCTTCGTACTGTGCAGCAGTTGGCACAATCTAAATGTTATTATTTTCCTCTCGATGGATGTAAAAGGAAACGCTGTCAGAGTAAATATCAGAGCGTCCTTGGCGGAAACTTGACGCTGGACAAGGAAGTTGTCTGGTCTCCTGAAGCGTTTCGGCGCGACGTTGAGGTAGCTGAGCAACTGCACAGAAAGTGAATTAATGAGTGCATGCATACGGAAGAAAACTTTATTAGCAAGTGTCACCATTTTAATTAGAGCTTATGAGAAGATAATGAGATCATCACGAAGATAGAGCGGCAAATTAACGCTTCGCTAAACTTTTCTCTTGCCAGTAAGTAAAGGCATGAAAATGTTTATCGCGGTTAGTACATGCCCAAAAGCAACTGGTTTCCGGAAACAAAAATTTCAATTGCTACAGCATCATAAAAACGGAAATTATCGAGAAAAAGTATTTGAAGAAACTGTCAGGAATTTTAATGAAAATATGATTTTTATGTTGTTTCAGGTTATTTGTGCAAACCGGAGGCGAATGTTTACGAAATTGATTTCACCAGGTTCAAAATTCGGGACATGGAGACAAACACGGTGCTCTTCGAAATAGCAAAGCCTTCAGGTAAGAAAAAAGTTTTTGTTGTTTCAAACAAGTTATCCGAGTAATTTATATACTTTGGGGACTAAGAGGCTGCAAATAGACTGGAAATGAGAAAAAATACACATTTCGGGCCAAAATTTTCGGCTAAAAATCCATGTATGTATCCAAGTTTGTTTGTTTACAAGGAGAAAATCCATATATATATTGGAACGAAGCTGGTGTTGCTGGTTTGGGCTGATAAAAGCCAAAAGGATATGAAATGGAGAAAAGTTTTTGTCCATGAAACTGAATAGGGCACGAGCGACTATAGTGTTCAAAAATGAAATAGAGCAGAAAAAAGCCGGACATGGAAGCGAAGGTATTTTTTATTGGCATCAGGGGGCTTCAGGAAGTCTATGGCTGCTGTTACTGGGATTGGTTCGAGTTTCGTAAAGCAAGGGCGGAAATATGTACTTTGGAAAGAATGCTTCTTGTTCCTTATTGAACAAAATGTAATGACGTTGTCGGTGAAATCAACGTGGAAGGCAGAAGGCAGGTGGTAGAAAATATTGTTCAGAGAGGCAAACCAATAGAAAAAATAGGAGAATATTATTATTATCAACTTGTGAACTTTGGAACAAGGGAAGGAAATTGCTTTTAGGAAAACAAGATTTAGATGTTATTACCAACTAAAAATAAGTTTTGGGAAAAAAGCCTTACAATCAGATTAACTGTTGGCGCACTTCCCAACTATGGAGCAAAGTGTTTGAAAAGAAAGTAGTTTTTTTTGCTGGGAAAAGTTAATTTCAAAAAGCTTAAAAGGCTTTAAAAATAATTTAGTCCCATAAGTACTCGGGGAGTGGGGTGACAACAAATATTGTTTCCAGAAACCAAATTACAATTCCATTAAGGCAACGTTTGTGAGGGCTATAATGCTAAAACTACTTTGTTTCTCTTAGACGCTGGCGAAGTTTATGACAATAGCGAAGATGTGGATCCAAACGCTGGGCGTTTTGTGAGATACCAGTTCACGCCGCAGTTTTTACGACTCAAAATTGTCGGAGCGACGTAAGTGGGCGCTGCTGCAACGTAAAGTAATTGTATGTTCAATAGAAGATTTCATAAAATAATATTTTTGCACTTGCAGGGTCGAGTTCACTGTAGGCTCAAAGCCTGTCGAGAACTTTCGGATGATTGAGCGGCATTTTTACCGAGACCGGCTACTCAAGACGTTTGATTTCGAGTTCGGCTTTTGTATTCCTCATAGCAGAAATACATGTGAACACATTTATGAATTTCCGCCACTCAACAAGGACCTGGGTAAGTGACAGTTTCAAAGGAAGTTAATTTTTTTCAAAAAGTTGCTATATGATAAATAATTTTTGATTCTGCAGTTAACGAAATGATCGCCAACCCTTTCGACACCCGTTCGGACTCTTTTTATTTCGTTGACGATAAGCTTATCATGCACAACAAGGCTGACTATGCATACAACGGCGGTTTAAGCAACAATTAATTTGTTCTCTCAAAGACATTAGTTTATTAAGACAGTACAACAACTCAGTCAGTCAGTCAGTCAGTTGAATGGTTTTTGTGTAGTAATAGTTCAAAATGGGAATGTCGTCCGTATACCGCCAATTTCCTTGTAAAATTTTAATGATAGTTTTGAAAATTGTCATTGCCACAGTAGGCCTGGCGTATTGTACTTAATACCATAATGAATGTGATGGGAAGAAGGACGAGTGCTTGCTTAATTGTAATTATGTAACATTAGAGTGGTGTTGGGTGCCTGAAACGAGAATGTGAGGGAATATTTGTCATGTCAGAGGAATTACCGATAGTCAATATTATATGTACTCAGATGTTCTATAGTTGTTCAGAATGCTAGTTAGGTAAGAAAATATACGTTAGACGACGAAGACGACAGTGATGCATAATTTATTTAGTAATTTCGGCAAGGACGAAACGTCCATTAGCTTGAATGTACAGCATTTCGCCTTGTTGCCCAATTGAAGTAATGGCTTTTGGGCGCCATTAGAAATGTCAGGAAACCTGGCGAAAAATATGGTATATTTGTAAGAGTGAAAATGTTTGGGTGTGAAAGTGCGTTTTTGTGGTGGTGGTCGGTAGTAGATTTATAATGCTGTATTTAACACAGTGTAGGCTAAAAGTGAAATTTTTCAGTTTGTTCTCTCAAGTTGATTTGACCGATTCTCATGCCCAGTTTGCTGAATACCGGGAAAAAATGAATTGCGATGCAATCAATACTGCAAATAAGACAAATCGTATCTCTCGCGCTCGCTCGAGTAAATAGGACAAAAAAAGACGTTTTACGCATTTGTTGTGTGTCACATACATGTGAAAGTTGTGTGTTTAGTAAGTGGGTGAGGTCATGTCAGGTATTGGATGTTATAATTAGGAAAAAATCTCATGCAGACGTGTCACACACAGCAATACTAAGATGTACAGTGGCTCTTTCGGTTATGGCGGACATTTGTACAGCAAAATGTGCCCGGAAAGAGGCCCACTTAATGGTTACTTACTACACAGTCCGTATCGTCGTGCTTTGTTCTCTGGTGACCGTGTCCCTCGAAATTTCTTGTCAAAATTCAGTTTCTTCTTCTTCTTCTCATCCAAAATGTCGATCCTGATGTAATCCTCCTCGTCCACTTTCAACCGGATTCTTTGATTCTGAAATGTCCCGACTTGGTCCATTGTCGTCCATTTTAAATGGACTTGTTGTCCTCGCATTGATCGTGTTAATGGAGTCGTTGATGTGGGTTGATGTTGACTGTTTGGTGTGTCATTGGTGTCATGTTGTATGTTGTCAACTTTATGTCGTGTCTCTCTTTTATGTGTTTATAAAGCTTGTGGTGAAAGTTGGATTGGGTGAATGAAATATTTTGGGCGGCGGCTAAACTAGAGAAAGCAAAATATGAAGTGTGTAAATTTGGAAGTTTCTTGAGAAACAAATGTGTCAGGTTATATAAATGATGTGTGCATGCGAAATTTATCAGGTCAGGTGATAGAGAGCTTTAAAGTCGTCTTTTGCCTCGTTAGTGTGCTAAGGGTGGATACCATATATATGTAATTAAGTAGTTTAATTTAAAAATTTGTACTAATATATAAAGCCATATATGTCGTTTAGGATTATTTTAGCATTCTCTGATGCGTACCGATTCGATGTGAGGAGTGCCTAAAAATTACTCTTTTGAAACGTTTCCTAGAGTCGTCTGTCTTAATATATCAGTAAAAGTATTATAGTTGAAAATTGTAAACTGAAAAGCTGAAAAATTCTGGTCTGCTTTCAATTCTTTGTTAAAGCTGGGTACTATACGTTCGGAGAAACGCCAACTCATCCTTTCGTTATAAAAAATATTTGAAACTTGTATCTGAAATGATGTAAAAGTAAGGAATAAAATGTTCTGTTTAAAGAAATGTTGTGCTTGGTCGCTCGGTGTTATTTTGGAATTTTGACCTTTTGAAATGCCAAACCGATTTAGCTAGGAGAAAGTTGGCTCGGAGCGATCATCGGTATAGCCAAGTTGAGTCGAGATATCCTTGGCGCAATCGTCCGGAAGGTGGGAACGGCTAGTCATGTGGATTGCATCGTGTTGGTAAACACATACATGAAAACTGAATTCACCTGCGAGTCATTTGTAGCCGTATACATGCATGCAACAAATCGCATAGAGTAAAAAATAACGTTTCGTTACTAACGGTTCGAATCGTGTCGCTTTTGAATGAATGTCGGATATAAACAAAAACAAAGAAATTATCTGATTTAGTGTAGAGACGCTGAAGACACCTGGGCAAGTGAAGGAAAATCATCAAAGGTAAATTTACTGTTGCGTCATCTAAGCTTTTGTTTGGAATCGAAGATTTTAACAGTTGATTTGATAAATGTATATATTTGTTTTGGCAGGAGTAGGAATTTGAACTAGTGTCAAATTGTAACCAGCCATGTCAGACCCTTTGAGGGAGCCCCCTTTGCGATTCCTAGGTATTTGAGATAGAATTTTGATGTTGAAGATTGCTTGTATGGTGCTGTATTGATGTCTTGACGCAATTGTGCATTTGGTGTTTTAGGTTACGCGAATGAAGTGGTAAATTGATGTTTGAGTCAAAGTTTATCTATGTAATACATTGATGGTTGAAGTTTTAATTGATCTTTTATTATCAAGGGAGAAGCTTTCAGACCCTTGGTCGCTCCGAGTGTGGTCAGGGCGTCGTACTATGTTGCATTTGGATACTGTCTTGCAGACACGGTGGATAAAACTATCAAGGCACAGAAGGTGAGTGTTGATGTGCAGTATGGAATTTAAAAAACTTGAGGAGTGTGGATTTTAATGCTGGTTTTTGGTTTTAGAAAGGAAAAAGTACAGGCGGTGTCACTCAAGTTGCGGCAGACACATTGTTGTGGCAAACGTTTGCGTCGGTATGAGAAATTCATGAATTTAATGTTCAGAATGCTGACAAAATGGGCTTCTAATGAGTGGCAAAAATTTACAGGTTGCCATACCAGGATTTACAATCAACCGAATATGTGCCTTGTCCCTTTTCATGCTTTCGAGAGCCAAAGTTCCCGTTCAAACTGCTAGATGGGCTACAACAGCGGTTGGATTAGGAAGTATTCCTTTCATTTTCCAGCCGATAGATCACTTTGTCGATTGGGCAATGGACAACACTTTTAGGAAAGTTTTTCCTCCGACGGCCTAGAAGGATGCAAATACATGAATGTCTAGTTTTGAATTCTCTAGTTTCCGGTTTGTTAGTTAAATGGCGACATGCTAAAATAGTTTATAGACTATCAACTCAACTCGTTAGCTCGGCGTGCCGGTAGAAAAACGCAAGCTTTAATTGAAATCGACAAGTGCTACTCTCAGAAATTATGACCTGTTCAGTATCGAATAGCAAATAAATTATGACAATAAATTGAACTTCTGATTTTGATGCGCCTGCTGGTCATGTTATTACAGTGGTGCAGATACCCTTGGCTTGGCTCGAATGTTCATATTCTGCCGCTTTCAAGGGGAAAAGAATGGATTGGATGGAGTACAGTAAACAGTGATGCAGTGCTGAAGATCCTTTCTTTCGGAACGCTATACCCGAGGTACACGGACACGAAATTCAAGGAACTGTTATTTAGTTGGAATGGTTTCTGACATTTAAACCACAAGTTACCGTGAACAGTTTTTGAAAACCAAAGGTCAAGTGTCGTTACTCCAGAACCTTATGAGAAGTTGTCGTCGTCCAAAATATACTCAATTCGCCATTAAGGTTGTGCAGTCAAATCTCACGTAATTAATAACTCATAGCTACACGACAGGAAAGCTACATGTTAAAACTTTGTCGACCACGGAGCTTGATAAAAGCGAGCAGAAGTTTGATATCGGTGTTTGAACGATCGAAGGAATTGGTTGGGACCTCCGTTTATCTCGCCTGTTGGTTATTGTAAGTACAAAATAAAATTACCATATCCGTCTTACTAATCCCTAATTTGTCTAGCTAAGTATAACCTATCGGATGCTTGATATTTTCTAATCTTCCAGATCGAGCGAGCAGCACTTTTGCGTTGCGCCACGCCGTAGCTTTTGGCACATCATCCATGAGTAGTTTTGAAAGGAGGTAAATCAAGTTCAGGTTCTGAAAAGTAGAGAATCTTTAGGTGAAATTTTCTATTTTTGTTTGTGTCCTTCCAGAAAACCCTTTCGAAGCTGAGTATCCGTGATGAATTACGATTCATCGGGCCTTATGGCCGTAAGTGAAATCCTAATGTTCTTGGTTCTCCTTTCATGTTCACGATGTGGTAATCAATCATGCTGTTTTTATCCCTCAGCAAATTCAAGCACTTATTGCTGCTCCGAATACCACAAGAACTCGGACCAACAATAAACATCCGTACTTCAAACGTCCTGGAAGGGGTCATAATCATGATACTTGTGACGCTTGTCGAGAAGCTGGAGATTTGCTGTGCTGTGATACATGCAATGCGTCATTCCATCTGCTTTGTGTAAATCCCCCGCTTTCGTATGATCAGATACCTTCGGGCGATTGGAGATGTCACAGATGCCAGATCTCGCAAGTAAGACCGAAGATTTGACATAGTTGTGCCATTTAGCCCTTCCATCTTTTAATTCGAGTTGATTTTCAAAAAGATTGAAGCACCAGAAGAGCCACTGGTTAAGAAGCCGCCAATAAATAGTCGCAAACCGAAGAAGCGGGCAGCCGTTTCAAGCAGTGGGACTGGTCCATCGTCCAAAAAACCTGCACTTCAAGATGCTGAAGACGAAAGTAGTAAAGGGTCTTCTGATGGAAGAGGGGTTTTGTACAGGTTCTTTTCTGAAGCAACAGCTCAAGCCAAAAAACTCAACCCCGAGCAGTTTTCATTGCCCAAGTACCTGCTAGAGTTCGGAGCTGCTCAGTTTCCAGGTACAGCTATTCTACTTGTTAATCATTTACGACTTTACTTCAAGGGTTGGCTGAATGCTTTCCTTTTGCCAACAGGCGCAGCCAGACCATCATCAAAGAAGACATCCAGTAAAGCTAACAAGCAAATCGTAGAGCTGGAAAATGGAATGGTCCCATCACCTGTTGTTATCTGCTTCGTATGTGAAATGTAAGTTAAAGTTTGACTTTTACAAAATAGGCACTGAGAACGAAAGGAAAATTTTATTCATCATATATTTCGTATGATAGCTCTTGCAGAAAAGGGCCTATGATAAAATGTGATGGATGTTTGGCATATTTCCACTTCGAATGTGTTAACCCGCCATTGACTGGAATTCCTCAAGGACGATGGTTATGTCACTTACATCCTGAACCTGTCCTGGAAGCAAAGAAGCTTAAAACTTTGTCCTTCACTGAAAGGTTGAGATTATACGACTATGCCAAAAAGCCAGTAGATCCAGTGCAGGTCGCTTTACGATTCGTCACTAAAGCAAAAAGGGCGCAGCGAATGTATTTCTGTAGGAAAGCTCCAATAAGAGGAAAAGACTTTATACAAGTAAGCTCGAGGAATTTTTGTAACTCTTTAATTTTTAATGACTCGGAATAGAAATCGTACTTTTTTTTGAAGGTACCTGGACCTATTGTCCGCTGTTATACCGACGAACAAACTGAGGACAACTTACCACCGTGGCCAGAAAACGAAGAAATCGCTCTTGAGAGAGCTGTCAGTTTTCATGAGGTAAATTTGCTAAAGTCTATGGTGATAACTTGCATCATCAATGGTTCTGACGTCTTGCTCTTTAAATAGAAAACAAAGAATTCCGAAATACGAGAGACTGATACATCAGATGATCTAAATCCGCTGGAGTTGCTGGCACAAATAGCCTCAAAAGAGTTGGACGATCGATCTACAGAAAATGTTTGCGAATCTAAAATCAATCCTCAAGACAGTTCTGGTTTACGGCGCCCGTCGAATGACAAGACATTTGAGGGCATAAAGAAAGAGAAACTTAGTGCACAAGACGAGTCACTTTTGGAAGGTTTAGATTTGGATGCCATCCTGCAACTAGCAGCCCAGAAAATGAGAGAGCTGCGTTGTAATGAAACTATGGAAACTAACGGGTACGGAGAGAGGAGTGACGGGAGGCTTCAAGTCAATGGCGATTCAGGGGACTCGTGGACACATATGGCAGCAGACACTCAACTTGCTGCACATACCCTGAAGACCAATCCAAATGTAAGAAAGAAATTTCGGTGATGGGTTTCGTTTTTCTAGTTTGTAGTTGATTTCAATCAGACTTTACTAAAATTTTGAATGTTCGCAGGTTTTGAAATCTGGAGTGACTCAAATAGAAATACCCGTGCCGTATATCAAATTGCTGATCTTGAATACTAAGAAAGAAGTTGTTTTCAAAGAAGGCCAAATAATGATTGGCAGAGGCACAGCAGACCTCAATCTTCTGGACTATTTTCCTTGTCAAGGGGTGACTGATGAGCACTGTTGCATTTTTTTCGATTACGTTCGTGACTGCTGGGAATTGATCAATTACAGTCCTAACGGAACGGTGGTAAACAAAGTTCCGTACGGTTGTAATCCACGACGGAAGGAGCCAACTAAGATGGCACAAGAGCTTCAAAGTTTGAAGACCTCCAAGGACACTTCAAGAAATCCCACTTTATTCTTCAATGGGAAAGAGAAGGTAAATTGAGCATATTCATTGTGCATATTCAGTTCGAATTGGTTCGACTTTAAGCGTTCACAACACAACTAAATTTGTTCTCCTATTTTCCTACTTGTAGATTTCGTCGAGTCGGTGTTCCTGCTATAGTAGCCCCCTTCAAACTGACACTTTTGATGGATCTGCTTATCTGCATGTTGGTAGTCGGATTCAAATTGGTTGCATACGTATTGCAGTCGTCGACACCGGAACCGAAAGCAAGTGGATACCCCGCGACAAGCTGCTCTACAATCCGATTCGCAAGTTACCATTATACAAGAAGGAAAGTAAAAGCTTGGATGATTCTATGAAGAACTCAAACTCTTCGATCAGCGGATCTGAAACAGAAACCGCTGAAAACGACGAATTCAGTGATACTGATGCTGTCCTAAACGGAAGTCTAGGTGATGTAACAAAACCCATGAAGTTCAAACGTCCGGATGTCTCATCTCAGAGTTTTCGGGGAAGAGGGAGAGGCCGCGGTCGAGGAGGAAGCATAGGATCGAGGAGAAAATGTGGAAATGACGAGAATCAACCCAAAGAAGTTGGCCATGGTCATAAGACGGGACGTGGTAGACGCAAGAAGTTTGACGGAGGTTCAAGAAGTGCGACTAAAAGCAACCTATCGCCAAGGTCATTTGCGGAAAGAAGTCCCAAACCTGATGTGCTCGTGAATCATGTGGAGCCTCGAGCTGGAATCCCAAGTAAAAGCACTCCGAGCAAGCCGTCAGCGATGGTGAGCCTTCCGGTTGGCGACCATGACTATGTTAGTTCAAGTAGTGCACATTCATTCTCAACGAATACTAGAGAAATGGACAGCATACTTACATGAGGTTACAATTATGATTAGCGTTGCTAATCTGCATGATTCCAGTAGTTGGAATATGATATATCAATAGGGATCTCATGAGCTTGTTGAGATAAAATCTGTCTGTAAATAATGTTTGTGTTATTGTGTTACGTACGAAAACAATCGTTTTTACGTATTTTAGCTAGGCAGTTCGCTCGAATTTCGCTATCGAGTCAGCTAGTTTCGATAGTTTTAATACTGTAGATGCAGTCCAACATACGTAAGATTTGAAAAGATGTGCAAACACTTTTCAGCAGGTATAGTTCGGCAATACTCAACAATGTAATTTTCTCTTTACATCGTCCTAGTTAACTTTGTATTCTGTGAGGAATTGTTGTCGTCGAATGATTTTTCTTTTGCTGTTGATACAATATGACTGTCTTTGTTAGAGCAATAAAGGGATTAACCCTAAGCGTAAGCGTAAGTATTGAAAATATTTTCTTTCAGAGCTGTCTGTCATCTGTTTTCGTATGAGTTAGTACACAAGCATAAGTCTCTTCAAAAACATTCGTTGATTCGAGGTGGTGTACCTAATTTGGCATCATGTATTCTCCTTCCAAAAAATATTGCGATACATGTATCATTTTGAAAGCAGATGTGCTGTGAAACTCACATCAACAATATAAGGTTACAATATGCTTGGAATCAAGAATATGAAGATAGAACAAAAAGATAGAATACTAACATCAGGAAGTCAAAATCTATCTTCTCTGAATGCTGGCAAAGTTGGCAAAAAATGAAAAAGGCAAGCAGTAACAACGTTCTTAGTTCTTGCTCTTCCGTAGGTTAACGCTAAGCGCAGTCTATAAATCGATAGTTCAGGAGAGCACAGGCAGCGCCTACAAGAAAAGGAATACAAGTAACTACGGCAGGACTAGGGTAACATATACTTTTCAAATTTTCAAATTAAATATGTTCAACAGTATTCATGTAGCAATAAATCTTCATGTAAGAGTATAGAAAATTAAGTCTTTTTATGGCTCAAGAAAATTCACGTCTAGCGCAGTGAAACAGGAAGACG
>JAQGBJ010001377.1:0-23707 GCA_034698345.1 Sphaeridia pumilis | reverse complement strand
GGGAAACGAATCACGGATCTTCCATAAGATTCAGATCCCTGCCGAATCTGAATCTGGAATCCCACCCAGGATTCTCGATTAGAATCCGGTCATAGATTCAGATTCGGAATCAAGATTCAGATTCCCTAGAGCACTAGACTAGCACTTTTGCCATACTTTTTGAGCATATAGGCGATAGTAAAAGACATCAAAAATTAATTCGGGTTCTATATGCTCCCATATATACAAGTATGTATGATTTACAAACGGCGTTGTTATTATATATACATTGTATGTGGGGAATCGAAATAGCAAAACTAGTTCAGGATTGTGTGGGAGCGGGAGCAGAGTAAAGTCTATCAAAATTCCAACTATTAAATTGAGCCGCTGTGCCTATCTTTAAGCATGCCTATAACCATAACCATAAGCGATTCCCGTTCAAAAATGAGCGACTCCTTTTCTCACACAAATAGTTGGCTTCTAGCGTTTCTAGCCCCGCCTCCTTGCTGACTGACGAGCATATGTACATTTTTGTTGCTAAAACCATGCTGTTGACTACCCCAACTAGTAACAATAGAGAAGGGATAGAATGCTACAAATATATATTTATACATTATATACATATGTACTGTATATAATTTACCTGTTCCAGTTTGCCAATTAATACACAATATGAGTAATTTAACGAAAAAATCAAGCTTTTGGTGGTTCAATCAAAATCAAACGAGATCTGATCTGACCAGCAAGGCACCTAATCCTTCGCCCTCTTCACGAATTGTCTTTATATTTTGTATGCAGCTAATTACAAAAATCGCAAAGTTTCACATTGGCCGATAAGATTGCAACTCAAATCAGGATTTCGGTTTGAAAGCTGCTGACGCTGCTCAAAGTAAAGATATGAAATTGACTGGTCAAATGGATTATTCCGTATGGGACCGCTTGTTGGGACTACAAG
Organism: Sphaeridia pumilis; assembly: GCA_034698345.1. Taxonomy (NCBI): domain Eukaryota; kingdom Metazoa; phylum Arthropoda; class Collembola; order Symphypleona; family Sminthurididae; genus Sphaeridia; species Sphaeridia pumilis. Next base: position 22,773 of record JAQGBJ010001377.1, on the reverse strand, counting down.
TTTAAAAATTATAAAAGCCTTATGGAACAAGCATATATGACGAGCTGAATAATCATGAAGAGGTAAATTAGCACCATTCGCAGCAAAATGTTATTGGCACTTTGGCACGCCACTAAATTGTTGAAATGAAGAGAATCATGATGAGCTTCGCACACACCTGATTACTTCAAATGTTGCATAATGCAAAGTCAAGAATGAATTATAAATTGAGCATTTATTTTTACACCTTGTTTTTAAAGGTCTGTATTGTTTGAATGGTACTAACCAAAACATTTATGAGAGCTTCTTTCAATATTCCTTATGGCTAGACGCTAAAAGTTATAGTTTTAATTGCGGGCTCAAGTCGAACCTGAGTAATACATAATAACAAGAACCATTGAACACGGTACAAAGTTAACGTGACTACACGCGCTATTAACGACTGCATTCACTAACTGCCTTTGTACATAATGATGCCTCTTGACACATACTTTAGGACAAGTTGATCAAGTTTTACGAGCAGTTAACTTCTATAGTCATATGTCAAGATTCAAGTTTCAAAAGTCGTGTATTGCATTCAAAGACTATTGTGTCTTGTAGTTATGTACTTGGAGCAGATCCAGGGCAAACTGTTGACTTTTCCGGGCTGGCTTGGATGGTAAACAGTCTTCAATTGGATGACAGCCTCGTACCCGTTAGCCTCCTGTGGCTGGGAATCAGGAAAATAACTGACTTTTAGTCCTTTCACAAAGAAATTATAGACAGCCGACTTTTAGTGATGATAGGCGAACGAGATAATTTTATCGGAAAGATTGAAATCTTGGGAGGGAATCCAGCAACGTTTTTATGACCTTTTGTTCATTTGTTATTGTTGCTCTCAGGGTTGCTGTTCCTTGCAATTTTATCGATTCTTTTGCCATCGATATTTTTGATCAGCAGATGATGAAATAGCAAAACATGTCATGATGATGACAAATTCTCAACCCTTTCCGCATAAAAAGCTTACAAACATCAAAGTCGCAAATATATCGAATCTCGCCTCAGCACAACCTCATATGTACCTGTGTCGTCTATCTTTAGACGTGTAAAAATACCTTGTTCGACTACAAAACAAATTACAGAGGGATAAAATTCACCTGAGTGAGAAGCTTGGTTTGGGTATACATATGTACAATATATTGTGTTTTACTCGTCGAAAAAAGTCATGGACAAAAATATAAATGACTATTAAGTGTGGCCATTACTGGGATGACATAAATCAGTTGAATGTGGCAAAATTGGCAAAATCTTGAGACACTTGAGAGAAATATTTTAAGAAAAAAGAAGCTTGATTTTGGACAGCCGAAGAAATTACGTATATACATGTATGTATATAATTCGCAACTGTTCACGCCGTACAAAAAGGGGTGAATAATTCATAATGTTATGTTTCCTCCTCCTCACCCGAACCATTGTTGAGGTAGCTGTCTGGCTGGCTTTGCTTCTCAAGTTGTTTTGCGGTGTCGACTGTTTTGCCAAACCGGCAACTCCATCAGATTGATGGCTCTGTTTTTGTTCTTCTTGTAAAAACTTGTAGTAGTAGGGATGATGGTCTTTTGAAATATATTCAGTCTCCGACAGACCAAAAGTCCACCACCTCCACCTGGTACCACGAGAGCGCCCTCGATATTTTGTAGCCAAAAAGGATTCTTCGGATGAGTTCAATGAGATGACAGAGCTAGAAATTGGATTCTTTTGCAAATTTCGCCTCCTGGTGCATGCATAAAGTTGTGTCACTCAGAAAATAGCAATCAATAATAATGGAAGATCATGTTCAAACTCTTGAACTGTTGCCATTTCAGCAAGCTTGGTGCTGAAATGGTCCCCACTCCAGTCCAGTCATCAAATACAGGGACTTGTTACACACCCTCAAAAATCCCAACTCTCGCCATTTTCTTTCTTCGACATTACACACATACCGCATACATTGTTTAAAAAAGAACCGCAACAACTTTGCGAAATATTAAAAACAGCCCTGTACTTATTATATTGTACGTACGTTGTTTAACTTTTTCCAAGCGGCACTTACTTGATGCACATTTACAAGTGTCTAGTCTTCCTTGCAATATTTTGTCTCGTCAAAGACTTTGATTTCACCAACACCTTTACTCATCCCACATAACCTGTTGGTTATGTGTCTCAAAGCATAATAATTATATTCATTCTTATCCATCGTCTCCCGATAAAATTCAGTCCAGATATCCAGCCACGTGTGGGAGCTATACATTTCAAAGCAGGAAATGAAACTGCATTTTTGAAACTTCTCTCACACGCAACCCTTTGGTGCTGTGGAAAAATTGTGCAACTATAACTTGTACTTCAACAAAGCTCTGAATAATCCTTTAAATTTAAAACGCAACGAAAACGTATACACAGAATATATACTACAACAGCAAACAAGTTTCAAGTTTCATGATTGTCATTGTCGCTCTCGTAAAAATCCACTGCAGTATCAGTTGATCCGAAGCGGTCAAGAAAATATTGTGGAGTCGCTTTGACTCTTTGATCATTTGATAGTTTTATTAATCATCATCAAAAAAGAGAAGAAGAAGAGGTGTGTATTTTGAGTATACCATTTAATCATGACGCTTTATCCCATCAAAAGTGCAATTTAATACATATATGTATATATAATGCTCCCTGTTACGTATATACGTGTTACAAAAATCCAATTTAATTTCCCTTTTGATAGTGTCAAATCATCTAGAGGACTATTAGAGCTGCGGTTACTTACTTGTATAACTCTTATGTAAACAAGGTACTCTTTGAAGACGTTCAACACACCGCATCCATTCTGATAGTCGGTCATCATCGCCAGTACTTATTTCCACATCCCTAAGCGGCAACTTTCTTTCTTGTTTTGACAAGTGCAATGTATTCCAAGATTATAGAGACTAATGCTACATGTTAGTCCGCCGCAATTAAACAGTACACGACGACAATAGTGTGGTATATAATATCAATCCACAGGTATAGCAAGTTCCATGTTTGTATTTTTCCGTCCAATTCAACTCTTGCTGCACATAATTGTTGTTGGTGAAAGAATCTCAAGGGTAACCAGCCTAACAAAGAAGCATTTCATGTCGCCTTGAGACTCGTCGTGAGAGCAAGTGCAGGCTTCTTCTAATGACATGAATCTTTACCACGGCATAATAATACAGAGTGAGGAAAGGACAGGAAGAGATTCATTGCATGGTTGTCGATGGGTGAAAGTCTGAGTGCGGAAGCCTTATTTCGCTTGCTGACTGTGGGCCCACAACAAGTTGCAATGTTAAGGGGCGCGTGGAGAAAGTCGACATGCACGCGCTTACCTCGTCTTCCTCCTTCTTGGTACTCTTTGGCGTTGAACTGGAAGCTGTTGATGTCATGTGGGAAATGTTCATTTGTTTTGCTTCTTTTTTGATAGGGAAATGAAATGGGGTTGTTGCTGTTGCTGCTGCTGCTGCACATGCCAAGGGCACAGAAGCCGGCGGCACGTGGTACCCACGCAAAAATCTGTTTTGATTACACGGCGATAGGAGAAAGCCAAAAGCTTTCAAGAAGAGCCTGCTGCTCTCCTGAAATTTGCACAAAAGCTTCCCAACAATCAACAAACTCGAGTAGGACACGTGTAAACAAATAATGTTGGCCAAATGTTCATCGAGTCCACTTCACACAACTAGTCTTCTGTGTTATAAAGTTTGTTTCCCCGTCGTCAGCTTATGCTTTGCTATCGAAATGCATTCAGTCAGTCAGATTACTACTACGGAATGGAAACGGGATTTTGCAAGTCATCAACATTATCCGTCAAATTTGCAACAAGAGCAAAAGAACCAACGTGCATATATGGAAATGTTGAGAATGGTCGGGGTTGCTTCTTTGTTACAAAACATTCTTCGGTCACAGGCTACAGCGTTTGCAAATTGAGCGAGCAAATTATAGCTTGAACGCGATCAAGTGTTACTTGATGCTTTTGAAGGATTCAAATAAAATTATGTTTTTAATTCCAGACCTCGGCAACCATGTATTTGTTGCGACATTGCCGCATTACCAACTACCAACGCAACCGACAGGTGTGCATTTTATCGACACTTTTAATGATGCTTGTCTGGTTTCTGCTCCTGCTTGCTGGCTGGGATTTCTTGCCACAATCCGACTTTGCCAATATATTTTACATGATATTACATGCCTTTGGAGGGATCATCAAGATTTGCAAAAACTTTTGCTCCTCCACACGTGCATGAGCTCCGCTTGGGCAGCTTCAACAACAAAACGTTTACAATGAGTTCAAGGGCAAAAAAGTAACAATCCGAGGAAGCGTTTGGACCATAACTTTGATGGACGTTGTCGACGCTCAAAGTCAGGGACTACCTCAACTTTGTACTTGTTGTTTGGCATGGAAATTGGCAAAGTCAAAGTTGGTGAGAGAGAGAGATAAAGATTGCAAATTCTCCTTCAGCTATTACATATACATTTTGGAGATACCGCAATAGGTACAAGTTGATAACTTCTCTCTTCGGTTCCACGCCACGCCAAACAAGCACTGTATGCAGCCAAAGTTCGAAAGCGTTCAATATTGCTGACACGAGGAGGAGGACTGACTCCTGCTTTGATATGAATTTCGCGAATACGCTTTTACACGTGGTAGCTCTTATGGAGCAGGATTCCGCTCCTCTCGCCTCTTCTTCTTCCACTCGCTGTTGACCTTGAAGCGCTTTGCGGAATGGCCACTTCTTTTGGGCCCAAGCCACAATTTGTAAAGGAAGGTTAGGAACTTGTGCAAAGCGTATACGGACGGACGATCTCCATGCCGCTTCATCATGTTCATGTTGAGGTAGGTTCTTGCATGTTTTTTGCTCCTTTAATGGGATGGGCCCGTCACGGATATTTTTGGACGGGTTGAAGGATGCAGCAGGAGAAGCCGTCGAAGCAACAACCTCAAGTGTTTCAACAAGCGCCGTCGTCCACATCCTTGATACCACAGCGAGGAACGCTGCTGCTGGTATCTTGCAAATTTTTTGCAACTCGCTCATGCTCAGCTACATAGTTTCATCTTTTCCTCTTCTCTCGACCTACGATAATCACGTTGCCTTTAGCAGCGTTTTCAGTGCAAACACCATGTACTCACATCCACTTTAACCGCATTTAGAGTTCATTTACTTGTCGATACATAACTGGGAGGATATCAAGGATACGGCGGCACCATCGCATTTCGCACAGTTAACAATAAGTCTTGGGAATGGCGACGAATACCAACAAGACTGTAACTCGATTCATGATCTCGCCCAACAAAATCCCAACTGGCTCAAATGCGCAGCGTCGGTAATAAGAATTTTGTCTTGTGGATCAAATTGATTGCGCTGCTGACTGGCTGGAAAAAAACCGGTATTGCTTGCTCTTGCAATTTCTAATGCTACACCTGCACATAACATTCTCCACATTTAAATGCTGCATATAGAAACATGTTAAACATGATCCTCATGTGAAGCGTCACTTGATTAATAAGGTGCTTAGTAGCCTCACGTATGAATTACAAGAGTTGAATCAATTGCAATTACAGCTCAATCAGCAATGGTTAACATGTTCTTTTAAAGCATACTCATTTCCTTGGGCTTGCACAAGCTCAAGGATGAAACTATGTTTAATAGCGTTGTTATTAGATATTCCTCAAGTTAGCTGATACTGTTACAACAGTTACTTTGTACTGTTTATATATATATAAACTCGACTGACAAAGTTGGGATGTGATTTTTCTGCGTTGTATTTTTCTAGATTGATGACAGACTCGTTTCACTACAAAAACAAGTTTGAATGAGAACCACGACGACTCTGTCGGAATAACATTTTCAAACAAAATTCAGTAGTATGCACAGATACTGACTGACGCTATGACACTTATACTGACAGATAACATGTTGTTGTTGTTAGCTTGGTGGGGAAACTTGCCCCTATAGCCACCCCCATTCACTACGCAGTGAGCCATTTTGTACATGTATATGTACACATTCTGATCAGAATTGGGAACTAGCAAAATCAAGATATTAATTCACCACCTATAAATTACAGCGAGTATCGTCGTGAATATCAAGACCAGTTACAACAGTCGTAGTCTTTGTTCCTAACCTGCTCAACAACAGTGACGTTGTGTTAGCTATAGAACAAGTACAGCATTCTCTATCTCTAACCCTGTCAATCACAATATTCATCATTATTCAGTCACAGTAGTACATGCATAAAGATCAGGATGAGGAACAAATGTGTAATTTAATCTATACTGCTAAATATGTAGCTATTTCTACTTGGCTTTTGAAGCCTGTCTTAATGAATCAATACATGGCAGTATGATCGCGCTTCAACAGCACTACCATGAGCTTCAACAACCAGAACCATCAAATTTTCATGCTAAATGCTTCAGAAAGTTAAGAAAAACTTGAGGTGAAACGATAGAGTTGTAATGGCACTTGTTACATGGTAATGCGTAGATATTTCAAGGACATGGTACGCAGTAATACAGCTCAAACTGAATGTAAATACCAGTACATGTACAGTAGTTACTGCATCGTATGACAAACAATATCAATTGGTAACAAAAGTTACTGACTGATGCAAGTCGAGGGTCGAGGTGTACATACAAATGAGCTGTACTGTAGATAACATTTGAACAAACAAATCGGGAATTTAAGACGACGGACTCAAGATCAGGTACAGATGCATTAGAGTACAGTAAACTGAAACAAGAGCTAAGGTGAAGAAAACAATGCTAAAGCTATGGGTTATGCTAAACTAAACGGTTTGGAAGTTTCCATCGTTCCAAAACATTATTCGAACACCATTAAGCAGACGGCAGAAGTTTGGTCATCAAGATGCTCAAGTGGCAACAGGAGAGATAGTGTCTGCTCTTGGCTCTACAAGAAGAATAAAATTTTCGGGTTTTAACGAGCAATAGATTATTCGATCAGCATTGTATCGTACGAATAAAATATTACCTTCAAACGGTACGAAACAAACTAATTAGAGGCTGTGACGATTATGTCGAAAGCGTATAAAAATTTCGGGTTCTCACGTCCTTGAAGAAGCACGCAAGCCAATTTCTGTAAATTCAAGATCCTCGCATGTCAATTTCCAGACTGTCGCAATACTGAATAATTAAACAAATTCAAACAACTTTACAAAACGGACCTATTCACTCCTAATCCCAATCGTCATCACTGCCACCTAGCGCTTCTCGATCGAAACTAACAGGAACATCATCAGCGTTGTCGTTGTATGAATCTTCTTCAAAGGAGGAATCATTCTGGGGTACTTTTAGAATTACTTGGAAATCTAACGGCTTGTCTCCATCGTCGAGGCACTCATAGCCTTCTTCTTCAATCCAGGTTCTGAAAAACGAAGCAGTTTGTTTTAATGCCGATTCAGCGAATGAATCAGGATCTCTGCTAAAACTTACCTAATTGTGCCAAGATCCAAGTCGTTGAAATCGGGAAACAGTTTGCATCGAGACAAGAAGAAAGCGCCGCGTTCCACAACTTCCATCTCGCCAGCAGCTTCAAATTCTTGCAATTCAGTATAGCTGAAAACCACATTTGAGATACAATACTTGAACTCAGCCAGGAACCGTTCTTTCAGCGATGGTCGAGGTCTCCATGGGTATTCAATTTCTTCCAGAAGCTCGTACGGTGCTTCTCCTGCATTGCAGCCCGGGTCAGTACAATCTTGTTGGAACTTTTGGGGGCTTGACTTCTTTTCAAAGACTGCCATTTGAGACAGACACCCGTAGACTTCTTCAGTTCCAGGTGGACCAGTGCAAATCCCTTCGATACGAAAGATGTAGTCAGGAAACAATTCGCATACTGTCGTACACCAGTCTTGAAATTCTTGTCTTGAAAGCTCGAATCGGTGATCCCAATGCCGAAATTTACCAAAAGGAAGTCCAAGGACCGTGTTGAAGTCGCTGTTAGGTGTAGTGAGTATCACCACAGGTGGTGCGTATTCGCCAAATAGAGTTCGTATGAACTCGACTTCAATGTCTTCATCCAAATGTTCAAGGATCTCGATTCCGATTATGGCATGCAAGGCTGGAGAAGCGTTTTGAACTCGTGGATCGGTTTCAGTCACACTACCGGAGAAAACTTGAATATTTAACGGCGTTTCTCTTGGAATCAGATGGTCGTAGGGCAGCGGAGTTACTCGGAATTTGCTTTGAGTTAATAACTCCTTGTCAATGTCCAGGTACATTATTTTTTCCAGAAATTGCAGATTCTTCAAATGGCAATGCATTCCAAATTCAGCACATCCCACTTCCAGGATAGACGCCGGCCGGTTCAATTTGAGCAGCTGCTTTTGAACTTCGTCTCGCACTCGGTTGTAACGCTGAATGTAGGCTGGAGGGTAGAATCTGATCGTTGTGGAGTCTTCAACTTCCGTATTGTTCACATTTGTATTCACAGACGGGTTTTCTTTATTCGTCTCCATTCCAGACGTTTGTGGCTGACAGTAGTACTCAATTAGGTAACTGGAAAGTGAAACTGATAATTAATTTGACGGAATTAAATCAACATACAAGTGATGCTTTAAAGTATGCTCAACAACTAACGTGATTAGAGTCGTACTGGTACATAAGCCAGAAAGTCAGAAGTGTGGCTTGATTGCTTATGAACTTAAATCTTAGAAGGCGCTCTCCACAATAACTGGAAAATACTTTATTCTTGCAGTTTTTCACTCTTCAACCACACAACAATAAAAGCATTAATTGGGTTTTGGAATACGACGAATTAGACATGAGGTTGGCCCTCGAAAGTTAAATGCTGCAACCTCAAGACATTTAATACTTGGGGCGAAAGCTGTTGCTAAACCGTGCATTACATCGGGTCCAAACACGCGGAAATACCGGCACTTGTACCTGCAACGAAAAATTTGTCCCCATGTACAATGTAAAAACGAGAACGTTTGCATTACAATTATTCGCTGCATTCAGATTCCGTCTACGCGTTGCAACGGGAAGAACATATACAAGAAGAAGTGCATCGCCATAGGCCTAGACATCCTTGAAATCCGGCATCTGAAGCCCCGCGTAAAATCAAATGACCGTGCGGCAAAGCGGTTGAATGACGGAAGTCGTGTGTTGTATTAGAAATTACAAAGACAAACCTGAGAAGTTTCCATCAAATTCGAAATTCAGCGTATAAATACATTGTTATTTTGGCCGCTTTAAATCTAAAACTGACTCCACCTAGAAATTCTTTCAACTAGACGTAAGTATTTTGTTTCAATCCTTGATAGTTTCTTGAATTTGAGTAATTGGGTTGGACACGTTCGAGTGACGCATTATTGAAAAAGCATTGATTCTAACCAATGGTTTTGATTTTTATGAAAAGGTTGAATTGCCAACTTACGGACAAAATGGCTGACGTTTTGGATCTTGGCCATGGGGACGACATGGTTATTGATGACGAGGAAATCGGAAGTAAGGTTTTCAGTGCTTCGAACAAAACTTTTCTCGAACAGACCCGGTTTGTCAAGCTATAACTGTCACATTTCTTTTAATTATAGAAGACGCCTTGGACCAACTCAAGGACGGTGTCAAAGTTCGTAAAGGAAGAGGTTTTGCTCCTGGAAATGCCTCGTCTCGTCAAGTGGAAATGACTTTTGAAAGTATACCTGTAGGGGAAAAGGAACCATCTGATACTGTGGCTCAGAAATGTAATTCTGCAGTTTCATGAAATATTGTTATGAGTTCTAAGTTTGCTGTTAACAGAATTATTTTTCTTGTAGCTGTTGAAGGTTGGATTCTGATCGTTACTGGGGTTCATGAAGAAGCGCACGAGGATGATGTACACAGTCGGTTCTCAGAATATGGAGAAATTCGTAACATGCATCTCAATCTGGATCGAAGAACAGGTTTCCTGAAGGTATTCCCTCTTTTCTTATGGAGTTGCTAATCTTCGAAGATTGTTGCTTGAAACTCATCAACGAAATATTTTTCTCAGGGGTATGCGCTCATCGAATATGAAGACTTCAAAAGTGCGCAGGCGGCTAAAAATGGATTGGACCAAACCGACCTCTTGGGTAACACTATTTCAGTGGATTGGTCTTTCGTCAAGGAAAAACGAAAAACTGGCCGATCTAGGCGGAACAAATAGTGTGTGTTCATTTACACTTTTGACCTAGTTGGCTATATCGATTTCATGTTAGAACCCACGGGATAATTTGACTCTTTTATATATATTCTTGTTGTGTATCTATGATTATGATTATAATATTAGCGTTTTGAAGTAAACTTGACTATGCAAGTAATGTTGAAAAAGGATACAGTGAACGGGAGGGTCTTTGTTTCCTTTTAGTTAGATTTGTGACTCATGAAATGCGCGACTCTTTATTATCGTTGTTGAACCATAGTTACCGGTATTAAGTAATCTCCCCAACACTACGTGTCTATTAGTTTACACCAATTAACCCTGTTTACTAGCCATTCACCGGATACGGCGATGATAGCTGCCTTTTAGATTCTATCCTATAAAACTAGTTCCGTATCTAAAATATTTACTGCTTGTCAACTGCCATCACTAGCTCGCGTTATTTAAAACTGATCACATATGAGAGGAAGCACCAGAGCCTATTATTACATACTACCACCTTAGTAGCGGCAGCGGCAACAACGATGTTGTCCAACAATCGTGGTTCAAAGTTCAAATACTATTGAATACAGAGGTATTTATGACGATTTCAGTAGCACCCATTTATCATCAAGGAAACTGTAAATAATCAGTTGCTCCCGTTGGCGAGAGTCTTCGTTCGCCCATACTTTCTGCGGTGCATGTCGTCCACACTGGCCAAATAAAACGTTCCATCGAAAAGATCATCCACGGATCCAGCGGGTTCGTATGGGGCTGCAACAGTACAAATGTAGGTATATTATTTGAAACAAGCTTTAATCACCAAAATAGAGACTAGTTACCTTGGTGATGGACTTTCTCCCTCAATGCCATCATGTCAGCGAATATTTCGGGGCTGGTCTTTCTTCGGCTCACAAGACGAGTAGCCACATCAGAAATGCCCTTCAAAGCCTTATCCAATTCAGCGGGGGCATCAGATCTGACGCGTATTGAATACATCGAGGATTGCAAGCCTGACCCATAGGAAAAGAGACACAGCCTATTTCCTAGAAGCTGGTCCTTAGGTTTGCTGCAGATGAAATATGGCAATGATACACCATTTTACCATATTTTGAGATTGTATATTGTACGGTGTAATCGTTACCTGATAAGATAGGAAATTAATCCACCATAAACGGAAGGTGTGTACATGTTTCCAACTTGATTGGCTACGTGCAAGGATGGTTTCGTCTTCGCCAAAAAGATACTTTGAGACTCTTTCAGTACAGCGGACTCTACATTCCTATCGAAGTACGTGTCTTCTAGAACTACATTCCTACGAAGATAAACGTCAAAGTAGACCGACCAAAATCACAAACAACAAGTTCAACTGGTTTTAGGTAAAAAACATGAGATCATACGTGAGCTCTTTTAGGGAGGGGTAAACTTCTGCCACAGTTTCCGCCGTCATGTTCTTAACGTCATTCAAAAGTAGCCGAGCCAAAGATTTCTGAACCAATTTGCAGTATGGTGAGTGGAAAATTACTCCATCAAATGATTCCAGCGAAATAAACTCTCCGGTGCGCTTCAGTGCTTTCTCAGAAAACCTGTTGTAGCATTTGTCTAAGGCACTAAGATAGCACTGGATAGAGAGCTTTCCGTCGACTCTTGGATATTCAGACTCCAGATCTGGCTTGTAGAAGTCGTAGACATGGACAGCATGCGATGCACGAAGGCCTACAAAAAACGAAAACCGGTTAAGAGTTTGACTGACACATTTCCCTCTGGTAATCTAAAATCAGCAATACCTCGCTCGATCACTAATGGTGCATTGGGACCCAACAGCACGGCGACTGCTCCAGCTCCGCCAGTAGGACGCGCAGCACCATTGGCGTAAACAGCAATGTCGCCGCAAACCATCAATGCTAATCGACCTGCAGGTTCAACGAAAGCAACTTTAATAAGCAATATTATCAGCATTTTTGCTTGACTCGCTTTGCAAAGCTCACCGTCCCAAGCGCTAGACTCAATCCATGAAATTGAGTTGAACAAAGCCGCAGTGCCGCCGTAACAAGCGTTTGTACTGTCGACGCCTTCGATGTCAGTATTTCCGCTTTCTTCAAACAGCTGCATGACTACTGATTTGACACTCTTCGACTTATCCAGGATTGTTTCTGTTCCAACTTCAATCCGGCCGACTGATGCATAATCTGATTATCAAAAGGAAGTATTTCTCCGGGTCTTGCTAAAACTTACAATTCAGACTTATTGTATATTAAACTCACCGACATGATGACGGTCCATCAAATTCTTGACAACAGTCAAACACAGAGAGTTGATATCCTCACGATCTGAACAGAATCCCATTTTCTCCTGGCCCAATCCAACTGTGTATTTACCCGCTGAGACATTGTCAAACTGCTCCAGCTCCGACTGATCCACATACTGAGAAGGGAAGTAAATTTCGATTGCTAGGATTCCGACGTTCTCCGGCCACGTCTGTTTATCTTGGGCCATTTTTAAAGTCGATGTCCAAGTCGATACTTAAAGCTGCAACAAGAAAAGCAAATCACAGGTGATTAACGAGAGTTGATTTAGCTGTACGCACTGATCAGAGTCTCAACAACCAATAACATCAGTGCTTATTGATGCTTCGCAAAGAATTTATGCAATTTAGCAGACTGAGCTCACAGGAAGGAAGAAGGGGTGAGATTGCTCTCAAGAATGCATTTCCCTCGACAAGTTTGCCGACTTAACCATAAGCTGGAATGACGTTCATCCGAAGAACATCCTCTATCCGCCTTAGGCAGAACCTGTTGTATTCTCAATATTCATTGCCCAACAAGACAAGTTCCCATCATAACGACACAAGGTTTAAACATCATCTCCCTTGATCCCAGGTGTCTAAGCAGACTCGATTGGGCTCGAATCCATCTTATTCCCTACCTTTGCGCTATAAGATCATATATTTCAGTTTACAACCCGTCCTTACTGATCTGATGACCTTTCCATTCAGCAGCACTCATAGTTGGAGTTGGAGGTGAGATTACTAGTGCACTGTTGGGCTCCTGTTTGACGTCGGTCCAAGTTGGCATGCACTTTTTGACATTTCAAAGACATAAAAATGCAAAGATGTTGACTGCCACGATATTTCACAACAGTAAGCCCTCGTCAGCCATAATGCATGACGTGATTCCCCTAACCTCTATAAAATTAACATTTCAAATAATATGCTAGCAGAAAAAGGAAACCTGAGTCAGGTTACCTGACCATAAACTGAGACATCACTTACAAGGATTCTTATTACGAAACTTCTGACTTTGTTTCCTTCAGTGCTACAGGTCTAACTCTGACAAGGACACTTTGTAAAGCTAGCTGACGGAGTGTGGGAAAAAAATCCGCGATCTATGCACTTTCATGTCATAGACAATAAAAAGCTGCTTTCGCTGAATGGTGAGCACTTCTAGACGTCATCTAGAAGCGATTCCGATAATCCAGATACTGGTTCTTGATTTAGCCTTAACCCAACGGTTGTCAGTGGAATGCTTGGAAGGAGTACATAACATCCCAGTGGATAATTCCTGATGACGGATTGCCAATGAGAAGCTTCAAAGCTAACTTTCCATCTACCTTTCAAGCGTTGGAGATCAAACCTAAGGCGACAGGATCTAGGAACTACAGACGACAACATGTACGCATTTGTCTTGTGGAACCTCATATGAATGTTAAATGCAGATTCGATCGAGGTGGAACCGAAGTAACTTTGCTTGAATGTATACGCATTTCTCTTTTAAACTCACCTTAGCAGTTGATGTTTTAAAACGCTGGAGTTCGAGTTGAAAATTATGAGAAGATCACAGTTGGAAGTCGGAGTTGGAGATTAATACTTCTGAACGGTACTTAATACTATGTATTTAACATTGCTTAAGCTGCGAATGGTTGAAGCCTCCAAGTTTGTGATTGGAATATCAAACTGCACAAACCTATCCCAATACTGACCAGCAACCCTGAACCCGGTGAATGTTCAACTTCTTGCATTTAACCGCGTGTGTTTTTGTTTTTCAAAATCAAAACAGAGTCATGTGGGTGAGCCGTGGACCAGGCAAAATTTAGACTTGTACCGCCCTGGCGGTTTGCACTTGTCATTGAGTATGCTGCCTGACTGGGTCATGTCCGATTATTCGAAGCTGAAGGACGGAACTATTGGATTGGATCTTGATTAACTACAGCTGATGATAGTTATGACTTCTACATATTTCTGACTGTTGCAGCTTGTCTGAGATTGTGTACTTCTCAAACAAAAACAAACAACAAACGATCAAGCCGGGGACCATCGAGTTTTTCTCTAATCATGAACACGGGGAAAGCGCGAAATATATTTTTGGAGATTTCTCTTGAATTTTGCTTGCGAATTTGTTGAATGTTGTTTACATTCTAGTTTGTTTTGGGGGCACGTGATGTATAATCGTTGACAAAAATGCACTGGATGCAGTCAATGGAACGCTTTTAGGAAGTTAGAAGGTCAACTGGGCCTCTAAATGCTGAATCTGAGAAGTTAACTTCCTCTATTGGTCACTCTTTCGGAGTAAATTGAACGATCGATAATTTCGTAAGAAACTATAAGTTTGCTGTGAAGGTATGAATCACTTGCTAATCTCAGCATTTTTCTAACGCTGAAAAACTATACACAACGTCATTTTACTGTTTCAGTAGCTTTCAAGATGGTTGCTGCGTTTCCGATAGCCAAAATCTTTTTCCTTCTGGTGAAACAAGTGTCGAAACCTTTAGCTAATGCTGTCAAATCGAGGGCAAGAAGCAGTCCGTTTTTTAGGAATTACATATGTATTCCACCAGCTCAATGTGAGTGATGTTGTATTGAGGACCGGCATCCAATTACTTGATCGAGCTTTGCTGATGCAAATTTTGTCGTTTTGTAGTTTATCACCGGTGCGAAGTCCGTGTCAAAATGTGGTCAATGAATCTGGGGAAACCTGTTAATATTCCCAAGCTAAATGAAGCTCAAGCTATTGAGTTTGGTGCTGAATTGATTGGAGAGTCTGTTATCTTTGGCATTGCTACAAGTAAGAACTTCATTGGTCAACACTGATACTGACATTGGATTCATCAAATTTTGAAGTTGTAAAATTCTTGTTTTGCAGTAATTCTCATTGCGGAGTATACACGTAGTACCTTGAAAGAATCTGCCAAGGAGGAAGCACGGCGCAATGAAGTACTTCAGATTCACGAAGATTTAAAGAATCTGTACCTGAAGAATCATACTCTTGAGGCACAAGTACGAGAATTAGTGAGAATCCATCGTGTCACGGTTCCCGAAGTGGCATTTTCACCACAAAATGTTAACGAACAGCATTTACCAGAGCATTACCAGCAAAGAAATGAAGTTGAACCTCCTACCGGAATAATTTACTCGCTGTTTGAAACTTTTAAAGGAGTTGTTGATTACGTCGTGCCTTCCGGCAGTGGCGAAGCTGAGCAGAAAATCCAAGCTGTTAGTGGCACACAGCCGACTAAAAGTAACGGTAGTGGGAATCCCAGCAATCAGGCTGGTAATAGTGTTCCAAAGCAGGACTCTTCTGCACCATCTAAAGATGCTAGTCACAATCAAAATATGAAAGGATAGTTCGTAGTAAGTAGCAAGGTATCGACTACCTCTTCCGGTATGGAACTTTCAGGGAGAATGAATATTGTAGCTTATTACCGAAAATGCAAGTGTGGCAGTAGTGCTAGTGCCAGCTAGACAAGGAACCAGATAGCGCTATTCTGCATTGTGTGCTGCATTACAATTTCCAAAGTGATACAAATTGTTTTATTTACGGGAAATAAAATCGCAGAGCGAAGTAACAAATTGTTTTAAGCTATTTCAAGATCCGTTCATTGTTTGGTCGTTAATAGATATGTTATGAAAGAACCTCAAGTCGTCAACAAACTTATTAACAGAGTTAACAAATGTGAAAGAATCAACAGGCGACAATTGATCACTAGATTCGTACTGAGATAGGTGTGCTACTTGTGCTTCGACATGGGATGTAAATATACTAGATAACTTCAACTTATGCTCAGTTTTTAAAGAGGAAACAGTAGAATCGAGAAAACCAGGTACAAACTGCAGACAGAATTTTCCGTAATCTACTTTAACCATTTCGTATACGACAGAACAAACTTCGTCTCGTAGAATTTCGTGGCTCTTTTGAATAAGGACTTGAAAAAGCACTTGTAAGAACTGATCAAAATATTTAGAAAACTTGGCAGACAATTTCTTCAAGAAACTGTGCTTCTCATTCCAAAGCATCATTGTGCTAAGATTAAATCGAAAAACTTCAAGATCGGGTTGCAGAAAGGACTGGCCGACACTCTGCAAAATTTGATCCAAACGTTTCGACGCGACTTCATCCAGCTTTTGTTGGCCATTTCCTGTATTCGCAAAAATTCGACTTGGCAAGGCCAACCCGGTATCCTGTCTTGCATTATCCTCTACAGAAGCGAAGCATTGACTGAAATAGGACCATCGATAAACCAGCATGTGCCTGATAAGTGTGAAGAACTGTATCTTCAATTCTGGAGCGCTTCTAGCAGACACTATTGGATAAAGATGATCATAGCATAATGAAAGCGCATCTGGCAAAAATTTCCGAAATGCTGGGCTTGCATCTTTTGTCATGAACTGGAGCATTTGAAGAAACCTGAAAACATAATATTCAGATTGTTAACATTAGCGAACTCGAATTCGTAAGGAGCTTCATATGAAAGTACTTCTGTATCACTTACCTCTCCACCACAAATGAAGCTTTTTCGTGTTCTTGAAGGAGATCGTGGATTATGTTTTCTGATGAAAAATATGCGAGATAGCTTTTCACTGTTTCTTCGAAGAAGACAGTTCCAGACTGTTGATGTAGCACTTCTAAAATCTTCAGGAAGAACGACAAGAGGTCTTCGCAAACGACAGGTTCTTTCAGGTAATTGAGCGAATATCCTTGTAAATACGCCACTATGTCCTTTAAAACTGTCCAACACATTCGTTTAGAGGTACTGCACTCGCTTTCCAGCATGGAAACTTGATCAGTTAATATCTGAAGACCAAGTATTAGATTCAGTCTTCCATCAGAATTGACTATTAAATCAGTTCCTAATCGCTTCATATAAACATTGTAAAGGCTTGATCTAGTTTCCCAGTCTTGATTTGAAGAATTGTACCAGGGAAGCAGCAGCACTCCAGCTAAACCTTTGTGAACGTATCTTAAAGTCTGAAAAAAGTAAAGAAATGGGAATTGTTAACATCCAAACACAGCTGAATTCTGATTCTGAAACGTGAGTATACCTCGGCACTAAACGTATTCCTGATAGAGTGAATGTTGTCCAACAAACTGCGTACCGCTGGATGTTGAAAGAAATATGGAGTTCGGACGAGGTTCACAAGAATCGAGAACAAATTAGCAGCATTAGAAACTAGTTCAGCATCGATTGATTCCCGGATGTTCATGGCGTTAAAGATGACTTCCAAATTAACTCCCAAAGTTTCAAAAAATGCTCTCTGTTCTGCTGATGGTGCGTCCACTCCAATAACCTCCGTGTGATAACGAGATAGCCAGTGAACCCAAGGTTTCAATGCCGACATAATCTCCAGGTTGCACTCGCAGATGCTTTGAGGAGAAGTAACTGAGTACAAGTTCCGCGAAAATCTAGCTATGCTTAATAGCTGGCCATAAAACGACTTTCCCAGCTCCAGTTCATTCCGGAAGACATCCCCGTAGAAGATATTAGCCATTCTCCCTATGAGATTTACCAAAAAGTTAAAACGCTCAATTTCTTGTAGACTCGACACTTCTACTTTTGTTTTTGATGCATCAAGTTTATCCACTAGCCCAACAAAGGTACTATACGACTCGTCCCAGCTCGTGGTCTGAAATAGAGAGGAATAATTACTTTTTTTGCCGGAGAGATACGAAATTTTCAACTTCTATTACAAACTTACAATATACTGCAGAGATTCAGAAGGAAAAAGCTCTCCTATCTTGATAAGAACGTCGACGTTTCGAATAACCCCGTGGAAAGCATCGTCATCATCCTCCTGTTCAAGCAGCAGAGATTTTATATTATTCCAGAACGTTAGGTAAATTTGATAACAAGTGTTTCTGTTTTCTTACATCTTGGCACAGAGTTTCCTCCAAAAATCCATCATTTCTCGAGTAAGAATTTCTGGTCAGGCTCGGACTCGACTGGCTTCTCATTATTCCTGCAGCTAGATTCATTATGGGCTGTTTAATTTGATTGAGGAAGTCGTTTTTCGAAGGGCTTAGGCTCATGTTAGGAATCTGAGCATTTAGATGATCCAATAAGCGAGCCCAGATTTCCAAACAATCATGATAATAGAGCGTGTTTTCGGAAACTTGAGAGAACGTAAACGGCAAAAGTAGAGAGACAAATGCCTTTGCAGTCGGTTCGTCGAATCGATGGAAATGAGAGCTCGCTATCAAGCACAAATACTCAATCGACTTTTCCACGAACCTGAAACAAAGCGAGTGTTTAATATTAAATGTGCCTGTCTGCAGCAAGGGCTACATGATCATTACATATACTGTACATGTTCGTAATGTGAACAACTTACTGAGGATCAGAAGCGACAGCGGTTGATTCATGAGAAACAAACTCATTGAGAAGCTCAACTCCAAACCGGACTGCAAAGTTGATATGATCGTCAAAGGCCTTAGGTATGAACTTTCGGTATAGCAGCTCATTAGTGACGCTTAGAGCCAGGGAACTTATCTGCGAAGCGCGCTAGAATTTTGCAATAGAAAAATATTAGAACCAAGGTTAACAGATGTACTACACTAAAACATATTTCCACTTACCATCTCGGCATGTCGAAAGCTAAAAAGAGCTATTTGGCACAGTAACTGGACGAATTCTACAGAGAACGGAGCAACATTGTTTTTGCCGTTGGACCCACAACCGTCCAAAGGTATCCATGAACAAAAATGAGCGGCAGCTTCAAGTATTTGGGCAATAATTTCATCACTAGGTTGGACAATTGGTGCAAAATTTTCGATGTCCTCCGTCGCTGGAATAGGTACTGAAGGTTGAGCGCTTCGATTTTGAAAGGTACGCAAGAGTAAATCTAGATTGAAAAACAATTACCCGGAGTCAGATATCAAGCTACTGGTTCTAAATATTTTGTAACCACTGCGATGAGACTTACCTGACAATGACTGGAACACAGTTGGAACACTTTGCAATAACAATGACTTCAACTCGAGTTTTCTATCAGTGCTTATTTCGTCTTTAGTGCAAGACCACTCTTCGGATATGGTTTTTAGAAACAATAGCGCCAGGGGCACTGTATGTTGCTCCTTTATTAGTTCGAGGACACCGTCTAGGAACTCTGGAAAAGCATGTGGCCAAGCAAATTTTCCAATATCGACTAATAGCTTCACTGTTTTGTTTCTTAAGAACTGAGGCTCCTTTACTTCACTACTAGAATTATAAGACTGATTCAGTAGAGCGTACAAGGATGATTTGAGTTCCTCCTGTTCGACCTGTGTCATGGCAGTTATCCACCTAGTCTTGATAGCATTTTCCACTACCGACAAGCAGTAGATTGAGACGTATTGACTAGGGTGGCCAGAAGTCAAAAAGTACATGGCTTGCTTCCATGATCCTGGTTGCTTCGAGAAACCGTCTAGTACCAATTCGATCTCTCGTTTCCGCTCGTTCGATGTGGTCATACAAAAGTATTCTCCAATGTTAGCTTCTAAAAGTATTCGTGACTCTTCCATCGCAACCAGCTCTTCACGCCCACACGATCCTGCGAAACCTTCGAGTCAATCTGGTCATGAGGGTGAGTTACCCTTAGACTCTTAGCTCAGAGAGAGGTCGATCTGTATGATCTAGACGAAGTTCTTCTGTAAAAATCACAAAAGCTTGTATTAATTTTAGTCTGACAGGTACGACGTCTCTTGTCAAGAATCTTACTCTGGATTGGTTCAAGGAGAAAGTGTTATCAAAATAGATTACTTTGAGGAAGACCACAATGTCTATAGCTTCCTCATGATGAGGTCACTCAAAGTAGTCTTGCCCACGTTAAAAACTTTCTTGCTTAGCCATGACTTTTACCATGAATACTAAGTTTGATCTGTTTGACCGT
The DNA here is from genome assembly GCA_034698345.1 of Sphaeridia pumilis. NCBI lineage: Eukaryota > Metazoa > Arthropoda > Collembola > Symphypleona > Sminthurididae > Sphaeridia > Sphaeridia pumilis. The sequence continues at coordinate 2,526 of JAQGBJ010001377.1, read as the reverse complement.
GAACATAAACAAAACTTGGAATTTCACTATTTATAATTGTTATATCACAGCTCTATATGCAAAAGTCACAAAATGAACTTTTGTCACTATCTCTTGCAGTGGAGAATTTCATCGAACAACCATAATTCGCGCTCAATCCAAGGGATCATCGAGTTTCCTTTCCATCGAGAAAATCCGCTTGCGCAATGTTTCTTGAATATTATGGAGGCCAGAGGGATTCATTGGAAAATTAGGACGTAGGGCATGGGCATCAGCTGATGAAGTGTTGTTACACTTTTTGCCCTGCCGTTTCCGTTATCATTTCATTATAGTTTTAAAATTAAAGTAGTTAGTACTTACATTAGTCACTGGGTCACCAAATTTCAAGTTCAAGTTATTTAACGCTGTTCCGTCGTTTTATCGTATTCACCACTGAAACGTCTAGTCTACAAACATAGGTAGCTGGGCTACCTTCTTGTATCAACATTATTCGGATCGGATAACCGCGTCTACGACTGTCACACGTGAGCTAATCACAATGTAATTATTGCATCATACACGGTACGGTAAGCTTCCGAGCCATTTAATGACAATATTTTGACGATTTGGCTACATCCTGTTCCATTTATGGTGTGACGACAGTATGTTCTTCCCACTTTCGCAGATATTGTCAAGAATGAGATCATTCGCAAGATATGCCGCTGCTGAAACTCCAGTTTCTTGGTTTGATTGCGAGCAAAAGTAAACGAGGTAAGTCCTTGCTAAAAACCTATAGTGATATGGAATTTCAAATCATTCAACGTTTAAAACAACAGTTCTTATTTTTGTTTCTCTAGGTTCATTTGCGATCTAAAGCAACATTAGAATATATGGAAGACAGTAGATCTTTCATTGGAAGCTTTTGACCTTCAAATGACCTAAAAAGCTTCTAATGCCGACATAGCCGGGCAGGATGTTCAAAACATGGCTCTGCTGGTTGGCGGTGCAGGCATCATTCAGCTTGGTGTGTGGCGGTGCCCGGGACGTCACATCGGAATTGCTTTTGTCCAGTGCTTCAAACTCTAGGCCAGCAGCTTTCGGTGACTACAACTCGGACAAGAAAATAGATGCAGCCTTCTTATCTTCAAATGGAACGTTGTTGCAACTGTACCTTGGATATGAAGATGCTCCAAGTCTTCGGCCTAGCAAAGACTATGAGTGTGACCTATCAAAGTGGAAGGGAAAAGTCCAGGGCATTGCTTTCGCAGATTTTACCGGAGACGGTGTTTTGGATGTTTTAATAACGTTGGGGCGGCAGAATCACGTCGAGGTGCTAATAGTCAAAGGAAACTTGCTGCGTCTGGAATGCAATGAGAATACGGTGCTAAAATTAAATGGAACTAGTTCAACGCTATTGATGAAGCAAGAACCACTGGTGGTTGATGTAAATGGTGACATGATTGCGGATTTGTTTGGCGAATCAGCAGAGGATGGAAAACGTCGAGTCTGGAAATTTTCTCCATCATCAAAATCAACACCTCCAAAACCAGTTGAAGTAACCTGTAAGGAACAATCATGCAACAAACTATGGACACCGGCTGTCCAGGCGTTTGCGGATTTAGATGGAGACTTTTCTCCTGAGCTTCTGGTGGTTTCTGTCAGTGACCAGAAACCAATGTTAGAACTGTTTCAGTTGAGAAGAAGTACTGAATGGAACTTTGAACCTGATATGGTGCTACCTATAAAAGACGATAATAATGTACCCAAAGTGATAGGAAGTGTAACGCTAGCGGACGTCAATCAGACCGGAAGCGTAATTCCGATAATCCCGTACTGTGCAGATTCCGAGTGTCGTCGCAGTGGACTGTATTTACTTCACAAAAATGCTTTCATTGATGTCAACCTAAATCTTACTGACGTCACAGGCAAAACCTGGGGATTTGTTCCATCAGAGACGGTAACACTACGGTTGGGAGATTATGATCTCGACGGCTTTCCGGATCTCATTGGAGTTCTGCAGGACAGTTCGAAGCCTCCGAAACGTTCAGGTTTCGTATTCCTCAACGTACCATGCGAAGAGAGGTCCTGCAGGTACCCTCGAACCTTCAACACATGGCACGAGTCAGTTCTTCGAGAACATGAACATACCCTGGATGCCATTTTCTTTGACGTGTATGACAATGGCCTGGTGGACGTTATGCTGTGGGAAAATAACGTCAAGGATTCCTCTTCGTCGGCCCTTGATTACGACATTCACGTGGTATTGAATGCTCCTAAGTATGATGGGTACTTTTTCAAATGGCTCATGACTTCAGGTCTCTCAGTCGGCCAGAGCTCCCCGCCTTATGGAGTAGTGCTTCCGGGAGCCAGTATGAACTATTCGATGCTGGATCTTCACGGCAGAAACCAAGTCAGTAGAGCCGCCCAGTTTTACCGTAGTTCTTCATTCCCTTTAGATTTGCCATACGTCGTGGTGGGCATAGGATCAACACCCAACTTTATCGATACCGTCTGGATCGGCCGGAATCCCTCCAAATACAGACCTACCATCCAAAGGTTTCGTCAAAT
>JAQGBJ010001376.1:0-23721 GCA_034698345.1 Sphaeridia pumilis | reverse complement strand
GTTTAATTTAATTAGCTTTGATTACAGAGCCGAATGCAGTCATTCGAGTTGTTTGAAAATTATCTAACTAGATAAAATCAACAGTTTTCTTTTTCTTTTGTTCGTAGACGGCGGTATAGATTTTTGAGTTGGCTCAAATTATATGACGAGACGGAGCGAATCCAGTAATCCAATTTGAACCAACGTTTATATACTTACTGAACGTGTGGGTCCTTAGTCCTTGCTTATTGTTTTGGTCCTGAGGAAGGTTTTGAAGACAAGACAGCAGGTGGCACTAGGATCGCATAAAACATTTGAGCTAAAAACCTGGAGCCGGTTATCTCAGACCTAAATTCGGCATTGCATTTGAGGAGTTGCACGAGGTTTTTTCATTGACTTTCACCAGTTGAGCAGCGATCGGAAAGCTTTGCGCATAAGAGTTGAAATGATGACGTGATTCAACTTTACTTGAAAAACAAATGGCAGGGGTTTTTATATAATTATATCAATTATCAAGCGTGTAGCACAAATATTCACAGCCGTCAAGTCGAAAATTTCGAAGCTTTTGGCATCCACCAAGTGAAGCCCAGCCAGGTTGAACGAGAGAGCGCGATGCGCTTTAAATTATTTTTATAATGCAGCTGAAGTTGAACATGAGGTGACAGGATATGTGAAAAGTGTCAATTAAAAATGAAACTGTAAAAACTGCATTATCAACATTTACACGTCTTTTACTCTATTTGAACAGGAACATTTTTTGACACAGAGACCTTAGCTGCAAAACCTAAAAGATGGAAAATATATTACAGAGATTGAGATACCAAGAGAATAAGAAAATCTACAATTTAGAATCTTTTTATGGTGTAGAATCGTTAAACAATACATCAAACTCCTCTCGAACGAAACCCATGAGTTTGGTGACACCTTCGTGTTCGGGAATGATGGCCCTGTCGATGGTCAAATCGATAGTCACATTGTTCTTGTAGGTGAGAGCGGTGAAAGTAAAGCCTGAAATGAAGATTATTTTAGCAATTATCCACTAACAAACGTTCTTTCCAAGGAAGAAACTCACCTGTCCTGCCATGCAAAGGCCCGACGTTGTACGAAAACTCTTTGACTTCGCGTCCCATCATATAAATGGGCGTCTCGTTACCTGGAAAGTTGCTCCAGATGCCGGTGGCGTGGTAGTTGGCGTTCATGAACTTGGCACACCTAGGCATTGATCCACCCATTTTAGCCACGTGGTAGTTGCTCCACGGAAGTGTGGAAGTTCGAAGAGACTCGAGGTATTTGTGGGCTCTTCGAAGTCGTTTGATGGCGGTACTGCTGCCCACGGGGAGTTCGCCGAGCACGCCGGTTCTGCAATATCAAAGATGGTTTAGCGGAATTCTTAAAGGTAATAGCTAAACTGCAAGTCAATGAAGTACGTACAAATGATTTCGAAGTTTGTAATCAGGATGGTTGGCATACGGCATGGGAAGAAAGACGTGCATTTTCCGTGGTACCTTCAGCCCTTGCTCCAGCATGTACCTTCGAACACCTCCAGCAGTCGCCGCCAACAACACCGAAGTGAAGGACACCTGGTGGTTGTTTTTGATTTCACGAATGTACTGTATAGGGATCTTGGGCGTCTTCCCAACCCTCAGTTTCCTGGTCAGCCGATGTTGAGGCAGATGCCAGGCGTTGAAGTCCATGCCTTCGAAGGCTTGCTTGCCGAACTCGACGGGGACTTTGATGGGGAAGAGGAGCATGTTCCAGAGGGTCTGAAGTGCGTTCTGCTTGGCTGGGCGAGCTTTGGCGGTCTTCCCCACGGGGTCTCCGGCCATGTGGTTGAGAATGATCTTCAAAAAGGTGAAGCCATCGCCCATACCGTGGTGGAGGTGGAACAGGATGAGTGTGGACCGCTTGGATTCGTCGGCGTCTTCGAAGTAGGGCTGCGGCACTATTAGGAATTCCCAAGGACTTTGGCGAGCTGGCCACGGCTTGCTCAGCAGTTTTTCGTTGACTCGGAGAACAACATCCTGAGTCATGGGGCCCTCCCAGTCTTTGACTTCCTCGCAGAGTTTGATGTGGTTGCTGAGGCTGAAGTTGTGGTCCCAGGCCCAGAACAAGAAACCGAGGCTGTTCTTGTAATACTGCTGGAGCTCGGGGTAGGCGAGAGAGTTGTCAGAAGGTCGCCGCAGCTCCAGCACGCGCTCTTTGAACATGGCCGAAAACTCCTTGACGCCCACTTCGCCCTCGAGGGCAAACCAAATCACCACGCTGCATTCAGGCCTCTCCATGTTGTCGACGGCCATTATGGAGCTTCTTGCTGTGACCAACTTGCCCAGATCCTTCCGGAAGCGGGCGGCGTAGAGGCCAACGAGGAAGCGCCAAAGGTGAAAGGGCGCGAAGGTCGTGATCATAACGGCCATTATGACCGTCCAGAAGATGGCGGCGAAGCATAGCCAAATGCTATTGCCAATACAGCACAGGAACTTGAGACACGGGTTCTTCATCGCGGCGGTTATGGGTTTTGGTGGTGACCGTGGGCGGCCTGATGATGGACTGACTTGAGACTTGTGTTGACTTGGTCATGTTCAAAACACAGAGTTAATTCTGATATGTAATTGTTACTTGGAGAGCAAAGAGTACTCAAAAGGTTCTTAATGAGAAAAGTATACCATTCGTCACGTCAGTTGGACATTGTTCAAAATAAATATGGTGGCAAACGCAATTGTTCTCTTTCTCTCTCTCTTCATCGTTCCTAAGTACACAATTAAATCTTGGAAAGTTGTGTCGGATTGGAGCACGCAACAACGATACGCATCTTGGCCTTGCGCTCTGTATTGCAGCAACGTTGAAATGCATTCAAGAAGAGGTCCCGCGCGAAAATGGACGCTTTAATCTTGGACGTCGTAGATACCTCAAGCGCTGACTGATTATGATGAGGCCGACGGTCAGTGAGCGTGAAATTATTTTGTAACACAAGTGATACAGGTCACGACGCTTTTTCGTCAAGCTCATAAACTCTGTCTTCATTTGGCGCCGCTTTCGACGTCTGAGCGCTAATTTAGCTTGAACATGATCGCAAGTTTACTTTATAAACTCCAATATAATTTCAGGAGGTAAAAGACTATAGAGTATTAAATTAATTTCTAATTCAAGCTCAGCGCACATTTCAAACTTCATTTTGCCTCTTCTTCATATGCCGCTTCCGGTTAGTCTTCAAATGGAGATCGAACAAAATAAACTTGTCTTTACGCCTCGAAAACCTTGCGACCATCGAAAGCCGCCCATTATGAAGGATCCAAGTGCCAAAGAAGCAAAAAACTGACACGAGAATGACGCCCATATAGAACAAAATGGTCCGCTCCCGATACTCGTCCCAGTCGAGTGGCTCGTAGACGTAAGGCTTGTCTTCGAACTCGTAGCCGCCTTCGGAAATGAGCTGGTACATGAGCCTAAAGAAACAGGGTGAAAAACTTTGGCTAGCTTGACAATATACGAGATTATTATGGAACCTTACAGAAATACTCCATAAACGACCGTGTAGACCAAAGGATAGAGAATATGGGCGATCCTCATGGGAAGAGCAACAACAAGGACGTCGAAAAGGCTCAAAAGAGGTACAACACCATGGTAAATGTGGTCGAAAAGGGCAGTTTCGTGGGAATGAACATCTGTCGCCACAAGAAACCAGTAGAAGAGGAGGTCAAAGAGAAGCATCGGTGTCATGATCAAGAAACACAAGTAAATGAGGCGCTCAAAACAGGTCATTCGAACGCGAAGTACGCTTTCGATGACAAATTCGGGGTCCAAGGAGGCTTGCGATAGAGGATCCAGGGATTCTGGGTGTAGCGACTCTGAAATCAGAAGTGGAATACATGAGTGTCTCCAACTTTCAAGCGATGTCGATACATTGAATTGCTTCGAAGTTACTTTTGTAGGTGAGAACGCTTTTGGTGTCTTTGCTATGCCGGTGTCTTTTGCTGGTATTCGAATTTAGTTCGTGAGAGACGGCGAGGGAGGTATGCAAGGTTACGTAGCTTGAAGTCGCCTTCCAGTTGTACCAAGCCAGACGCCAAATTGAATCCAAGGCGAATGAAACGCCGTAGACGAGCTGGAACAACTTGGTCCAGTTGAGCAGGTAGATGAAGTAGAATTTGGTTTGCTGATTGTTGAGGCGTCGGAGGTAGAATTCAGCAAGGAAGAAGCTCAGAATTATAACGCCGTAGGCTACTCGGTATATGATGTAGGAAGCGGATGGACGCAGGCCCACTGATTCCCACTGAAGTACCAGGCGGAAGGCATATTCATAGAATTTTTAGCGCGGCAACTCACAATAGTTCAAAAATGTAAACAAACGGCTTACTTCACTTCGGATGAAGTGAATTGCTGGTATCTTGGGCAACCAGAAGTCGCCGCAGTTCTCGTCGGGCCTTGAGCATTCATCGCACTTGAACTTCCAAATTGAGAGTTTGATTGGTGGGGCTGTTGAAGGCTCGGGAGTCTTTCCAGGGTCGTGGGTTGGGAAGGAATCCCTGGAAAGGCTGTCTTCTGGTTGGACCAAGTGGGAATTTTGCGATTTGGTGTCAGACTTTCCAGAGTCGGTGTCGTCAGTGAAGCTGATGGCTGCTGATCGAGGCATATCGCAGAACCAAAATGGCAGAACGTTTAGAAAGCTCCTATGCAGTTCACAAGTGTGGATACCGGAAGTTTGCAATGTACATATTTTGCCGCCTTTTGTTGCCACGGAAACGAAAGTGGCTCTTCACGTTTGATCAATGTAGTTTCTGGAAGGAATGTTTGATAGCTTTTGTGGTTTGTAAATTGCTGATTACTTGAGTTGTTTCAAATTGTTGGTGAAATGAAGGAGAAATCGGAATTTCAAACACCAAAGAAGAAATCATTGCTTCGCAAGTACGAGATTCCTGTAGACCATCTGGATTTTCGGTATCTTGAATCTTGCACGGATGTTGTGGAAGTCGAGCGGATTCTGAAGATCCTCAGGTTCGGGAATAATTTTCGAGCAATTGAAACAATGAAAGTATGAAGTCGAGGAAGTAACAACTCAAATTACAATATTTATATATCTTTGTAAAGGTCTGGAGAGGAAGGTCATTATCCAGAACTTGAACAATTTGCGGCTTCCAAGCTCAGACAACTTGCACCAACCAGCAGAGTTCTACGGGTCGAAGTTCCAGTTTTGAAATCTGAGAGTCTGGGGAAAGATGAACTTCAAGCGCTAGAAGCTCAATTTCTGGTAACTAAAAATAGTAATTTCTGGAACAACCTCAAAGTTTGGAAATTGAATGTCCTTGAATAGGCATGGACTTCTAAACCTGAAGAGCATGGCGATGGAGATACTTTCAAGACCAAGTCAAAGGTCATCTTCGGTTCCTCCGACCTGGAACTTGACTTTGAAAAACAAGTAAGGAGAGTGGATGACGTCGATTCTTGCGAATCGGTTCCACCTATAAGATTTACAAAACTAGAGGTAAAGCAGGAATCTGTTTTAGGCTTTACATGTAACATCGTTGAGACGTTTTTAAGGCTTGGATGTTTATGATGATTCTCTAGAAAACTGAGGGCACCATGAAAACCCCTACAGCGTTAACATCAACAGCCCAAAATTCTGACAGGATAAAGTCTTGGGACTATGACAAGTGGGACAAGTTTGACGCCGACGCTGAGTTGACCAAACTTGAAGTTGAAGACATGAAAAAGGCTGAGTTTGACCTGTCCAAACATAGAAAGCAAGTTCTGAAAGAACAGCAGCAAGTGATTGAGAAGCTGATGAAGAATCAAGACCCGGAAGACATCAACGTTCTGATACCAGCTGAAGTCAAGCGTCGATTGAATGCCAAAAAGAGCATCAACTGTAGGCCAAGTTCCAGTAAGATGGTTCAAGGTTTTGATGCTGGAATGGCTGGAAATGCAGAAGATTCTGATGTGCCGTTGCTGGAAGATTGCGAGAGTTTGATACGGCAAAGCTGTTCAAAGAGATCGGAAAGGTTGGACGTGAATGAGAAATCCATTTCGGAAAAGTCTTTCGTTATAAAGGAAGCGTTAAATGAGAAACGCTCCAAGCGAAATGTGGCTGCAACTTCATCAAAAGTTTCGTTGGTTGAAGAAATTGCAGACGAAAGACAAGAAGTGGTGAAGCAACAGCAAAGCAAAACTGGTGATATTAAGCCGAAACGGAGGTTTAAGATACAAATTGAAGATCTTAATGTACGTTACTGAAAGATGAATTGAAATTAAAACTGATTGTTCATTTGATGAGCGCGAGATCCAGAAACGTTGTTTCCGAAAATGATGCGAGCTCGAGCTAAAGTAAACAAGAAAGAGTCATAGAGTTGTAGGCAAGGCATAGAGCAAAATATGTGTAAGCAGTAGGCGCGAGTGTTCGAGTTGTGCGACAGAAAATGCAACTCATTGGAATGAAAGCAGTGCCGGTTCAAGAGAAACATAAGATACATTCATTCAAGAAACATTCAAGAATAAGTTCAAAGTTGTGTTTTTAACGTGATTCACAGGTACTGATTGTTAATTTGATATAAATTAATTGTTCCAAGCGTTTGTAGATTTGCGGATATAATTTTGGGAATGAAAAATTTAAAATTGGCGTTGGAAAAAGTAGTAATGCAAACTATAATTTTTGACATGTAGAAATCCTCAATATTGAATCTTTATTTGCAGCTCCAAAAATGGCTATGGAAAGTTTGTGCGGGTTTCCCCGCCACGACCTGTTTAAGCGGAAACAAAACCACTTGGATTCGGTTCAGGATGAGATTGTGAGCCTTACCCAGAACTTCACAAACAACATGACCCTGATGACCCATCCAGGAGTAGACGTAAGTGACAGGATTAATCATTAATTTTAAAAGGAAGAAAGAGCGACAGTATTATCGCGAATGTTGTTACTTCCAGCTTCCTGAACTGTCAGAAATGAAGCGTGATTACTTGGACCCTCGCCATCCAGAACGATCTTTCGGAGGTTCAGGTCCAAGAGACCAACTGGGAAGTTGGGCTAGCCACCAAAAGAGTCGGTTCGATGTTGGGAAGAGATCTGTAGGTGGTGGAGTGAAGATCAATATGGATCACGGAACAACTACCCTTGGATTCAAGTTCAACGGCGGTGTTTTGCTGGCTGTTGATTCCCGTGCTACTGGCGGAATGTTCATTGGTAAGGAATGTTGTAAAATGGTGATTGTAAGCTTCGAATTTAGGATTTAGTTCATTTTTGTTTACTTTTAGGTTCACAATGTGTCAAGAAGATTATTGAAATCAACGACTTTCTTCTCGGAACCATGGCTGGAGGTGCCGCAGATTGCGTTTACTGGGAACGTGTCTTATCCAAGCAATGCCGCATGTATGAGCTAAGGAACCGTGAACGTATCTCCGTTGCTGCAGCGTCAAAGATGTTCTCCAACATGGCGTACCAATACAAGGGCTATGGGCTTTCAATGGGTGTAATGATCGCTGGATGGGATAAGAAAGGACCAGGGCTTTACTACGTTGATGATGATGGAAGGAGATCCAAGGGAACTGTCTTCAGCGTCGGTTCTGGCTCCACCTACGCTATGGGTGTCTTGGATCAAGGATATAAGGAGGACTTGACTGATGAAGAAGCCCAGGAGCTCGGCCGCCGTGCTATCTTCCATGCTACTCATCGTGATGCTGCTAGTGGTGGTATCATCCGGGTCTATCATGTATGTGGAGAACCTTGTTGACACAAAAATAGTTTACCTCCAAGGTTCGTAACCGTAATCAACGGATATTTTTTATTACAGGTGAAAGAGTCTGGTTGGATCAAGATATCCGAACAAGATATGGACACGCTTTGGGATAAGTATCAAGTTGAGAAAATTAGCCTGCGCAAATAAGTTACGTATTATTTGGTTTTGAATATTCAAGAACATCAAGATGCTTGGTACTTGGTATTACCCTATATGAATAATAAACAAGTTTTCTACTTTGGATCCTCGTAAGTTACCGCTCGTTTCTTCAAATTCGTAGTTCAAGATTCTGTGTTTGTGGTGTTGTGACTTCGTAAAGAAACTATTCTCGGTTAGCAGCCGTTTTAAGAATTTTCATTTCCGAGACCAAGTATCGAAGGTTGTAGCACTGTAGCACCACAGAGGCAGTTGAAGTGCGTTCAGGAGAAACTATTTTTCTTTGCAAATGGCAGTGTCCATTATCAATGATCTTGGTAGGTCCAAGATCACTCTTGATCATACTTCTCACGTAATTGAGTATTACCGAAGCGACCTCGACCGCAATGGAAGTCGATTTGGAAACGTGGATACGGTACTGGTGATGGATGACGGGGCATTGGCAGTACATGGTGCTCTCTTGAGTGCTTCATCCAGCTGGTTCAAGGCTATTTTGCAGTCTAATGTAAGTCATGTTGTATGCAATGCTTTTCCTAACTGTTCTTGATGCTGAAAATTAGAGCCATGATTTTATTGATTCCAGATGTTCAGTTTCCACGGTACCAAAGAAGTACTGATGCCCGGTTTCAGTCTCCATATCATGAAACTCGTCATGAAACTAATGTATTACGGAGAGTGTTCCATCGCTTCAGAGTCGCTGGGGAAAGAAGTCATTACTGCAATCAAGTACCTGCATTTTCATTCTGCGGATAAACTCGAAGTCGTCCTCTCCTCAGATGGCAGTGGTAGTGGTAAACACTCAGATGAAAGCCGTCCGCCATCCGTCTCGATTTCTGACCAACAGAATGATAAAAGCAACAACAACTCATTCAAACAGTCGAAGTCTAAACCAGCTATAAACTCTGTAATTGCGAACCCAGCCTTTCCACCTCCTAGAATTCAAACCCAATCAACGGTTCCTGCAAATATTGGACTTGCTCACCATGCTCGTACTAGCAACCAAACTGTCAAGGCTCCCCCTCCGCCGCCTATAATCAGGACTTCTCACTCAGGTGCTCCAGCTAAGGCCAACAACATTTCTGCAACTTCAAATACCCAACAACAGTCTCCAGAATTAATCCAGCAAACTGAAGGCACTGTATTAGACAAATCTGTAGCTTCAGCCCTCCAGCAACATGAAGATCATCAAATGGAAAATGGACTCTTGAACCCAGGTGATATTCTACTCGATCCCACAAATCTTAGCTTAATTGCGGCTTACATTTGCACCCCTGTAAAGGATACGATTCAAAACACATTATCGAAGCGGTTGCATAAAAAACCGTGATTTACAAAAGGTGATATTTCAACTTCCTGTTTCACCCCAAGGAATTCATGTTGGCTCATTCTATCGCAGTTCACGCACTGGATGAAGATGCCACTGCTGCGGCTCCGTGTTCAATTTGTCAAGCGCCGCTGAAGCGAGGACACGCTTGCAGCCACTTCAACACCAATCATCATTTCACCAAAAAGGAAAAGTCAAAACGGGATCAGATGGAACTACTACCTTCCACCTCTGTCTCGCCTATTAAGAAACGTCAGAAGCTAAGTCTACCATCATCAAAATCGAAGTCTTCGAAGACTTCCAACCAAACTCGAAGTGAAGCTGCTAATACTAGTAAAGAGAAAAAGGACTACGATTCTACAAGAGTTACAGTCGGAACTTTGTCGTGTACTGCCCAGCAATTTGAAAAGAACAATAGACCTTGGTTACACCTAAGTGCTTCGTTCCTGCAATAGAAATTGTATTAGATGCGGTTTATTATTCTAGCAAAATTGCTTTACTTTATATTAAGTTCAAATTCTGTGTAACAGACCAAGCACTTGTAGCGTTTATTTTAAAAGATTTGTAGTGTAAAAAATTATGGTATCGCGTTATACAGGGAAAATTTATATGTACATCGCACGTCGAATTTGATCTGCTATTTCGAGTAAATTAACCAATAAATGCTACACCATCGCGGAACGTTAATCGCAGCAACTTATTTACACAATCAGAGAGATCCGATTCGTACAAATTTGTAGAAAATTGATGAGCTGTATAGAAACAGTAACCGGGCGCACATCGATCAAGCTAGGGCTTCTCCTTTACTGATCTGTTTAGAAGGTAGACAACAAATCTTTCAATGCTTTAACAGCATAAAGCATAATCTGATAAACCCGAACGCTATCTGACCCCAATATTAGCTTACCCAGGCTTCCAAGTACTCAATTTTACGTTCCAATGAAGTCAATCTTTCATTTAGATGGGCGAGTCTGGATCTGCAGCTTAAATCTACAAATCACAAGAAGAAGAACATCAGTTACAATTTGTAACTCATAACTATCATGTACCATCCTACAAAGTTGCTCCACTAATCACACTCACACTAGTTAACCTCAAAAATTTACCAAACGAATTCAGGAAGTCAGCAATCCTTTTGATGGATCCCGTGATAACTTCAATGTATTCGCGATTCGCCCAATCCTGTTGGATTTGACGTGAAAAATCTTCCCGGTGTGGCATTTTGATACTTCTATTACACTGGAATTCTCTTAAAGATCTGAATTTTGCAACCTAATTGCTTTCAATTAACTGTTCCGCTTATTGATCACAGCCAAACTCAGTCACAGAATGAGGAATTCTTCTCTTGTAAACAAACATACAAGGATGAGCAACCGCCAAGGATATCTGTGCACAAAAATAGGTGCAGTAACTGAAGCTGGTTCGACATCTTGGTGAAAATCTATCTGTTACTCGAGTTACTGTTATATATATATACATTATACTGTTTTGATCATTGGAAAACAGAAAAGGAATAATATGAATTGATGATTGAAGAAACTCTATAGTATGTAGAAACTTGTGTATGGTATTTAATTACCGTCATATTTTTCACGATTCTTTTCAAATTAACTAACCAATTTCTGCAGACAGCATTCCCGTGTTGTCACATTTAAAGTACAATTATGTACAAGACAAATTTACACCGGTACAACTACAAACTACTTTATGAAGGGATGTGACATCCCACTTTGACCCTAACACCTTTGTCTTGTCATATTCTGGTTGAATCGCCAGTTAACAACTTTTACACCTAAACCATATAATTATCAGACCCTTTGCGGGTAACGAATGCTATGCTGCATACTTTAACCTACAAGCTTCAAACTTATCTAATATTCTAGAGTATACATTTCAAGTCCAAATGTAAATTACATCCATATATCATACTATAACAACGGTAATAAACCTTTCATTCCAAAACAGCAGTAGTACATCGATTCCATATTTGAAAAAACTTATACCTAACTATAAGTTAACATTTTCTCACCAGGCAATTGTGAGTTACACAATGACATAACCCTCGACATCTCGATCTTGGATTGCAGACTATCCAATCTTACCAAATGAAAGCAATAGTTTGGCAATGAAAACTACACCACAAATTCGCAATCCGCATCTTGCAGCTCTTATTTTACGTAGGGTATACTTTTCTACGGGTAAACTGGACGAACTGTATAACCTGCTGTATCAGCAAATCCTGTTTGAATTCAAGGACGATAAAAACCATGCACATTTTCAAATATCAACATTAAAACTATACATTTGTACTGTCGTACCTCCTCCTGTGAATCAAAGTGTTAACAAAAGTTTTACGACGAGGCCTTTCGTACCAAACAATGGTAATGTAACGTATAACAAATTCGGTTAGAAATAACAGATACAGAAAATGTTCCAAGAAGGCATTGTAAGAACGCTTCAACCCCTTTCGTCTGAGCAAAGGACCATAAATTATTACAATCAGACGGAAGAGATTCTCATCTGGATTTAAAAACCATATTGAAAAGCTTTCATAAAATTGAAAACGTCGACAAGCATATGAAATGGTAAAACACAGCCTGGTGTGCATTGAAAACATCAGAAATGTCTATTCTACCCGGTATGACAATATTTGTTTGTACTGAAAACTAGGATTAAGCAACAAAAAATACCAACTCGAGATTGAAACAGAACGTAAAGATATACATTATTATTGCTATTCTCCGAAGTGTCTTGTTCTAGCGATGTAACTTCATGTGATGTTAGGTGGATGTGCTAGGAGGACTAAATTATTAACAAAATAATATCTATTTGGTCAACCTATTGCACAAAAACGAGATCTGTGACTTATTAACAGTTTCAGCTAATTTCACCCCATATGAACCATGGCCTGCACCATCAAAGAGTATTAGGCTACGTACAATAGGCATTTGAATGTACAACTATAGGTGCGGGGTACAGAAGAAAAACCAACAATTGCGTTAAAGCTGAAAATAGCTCTGCTAAAATAACCGAATACTACCATTCAGTACAAACTAAAATCCTAGGAGCGCTTAGTTTCCCTGCGACCACTACAAGAAGAATAGTGCAAGACCTCGAACTTCAGTCGGCTCAGCTGATCATACAGTAACCACAACCAGACAGTTTTAAGGTCCATACGGCCGTTGGTGGTAAAACTGGCTGTTGAATACTGGTCGAGGCTGACTTCCAGAGGGTGGGGGAGGAGGAGGAATTAAATTCGAGGTAGGCACACCACCAATCATTGTAGAATTGCTTCCACTGCTGCCGCCATTATTAGTATACGATCCACCATGAGAAGACTTCCTATCACTGGAATTCGAGTAATGAGGGGGCCGTGGTGCAGAATTCCTGTAGTTCCCATTTCTGTTACCGATGAACGGTCTCCCCCTTGATGGTCTCTCGAATCGATTCTGTCGACGGTTACTATGGTTAGGAGGTGGCGATCTGCTTGGTGACCGTGACCTTCTGTGTCGTCTGTAATTCGAGTATGAGGGTGGAGACCTAGATCTTCGTTTCGGCGGTGACCTTCTGACAGGGGATCCCCATGGAGAACGTCTTACAGGCGAGCCGCGTGGAGAGCGCCGGAAACCATCTGGCGATCTTCTAGGCGACCTTCGTTGCGGAGAGCAAGAGGAGCGCCTGCTCCTGTGTAAGAAGGGAGAAGGTATCCGTTCTCTTCTGTAAGGAGACATTCGACGGCCTGGTGATCGCGGCGGAGAGAGCGAGGATCTTCTTGAGCGCTGTAAAAAAGGTGATGGAGCGCGTTCCTTCCTAACTGGAGACACTCTGGGAGACCGCCTCAGGGGCGAGGTTCTTGGGGACCGTCTACCTGGTGAACGCCTAGGTGATCGATGAGGGGAAGCTGAAGGCCGTCTTCGATGCTGATGAAGTGATGGGTGGTGATCTTCCTTCGAATATCCGTTAAGAAATTCAGCCGACCTCAATCCTCCACTTCTGTCTCTATTCACTTGTTCATTGTGTGAGAATGTCACAGGAGATGTAGGGACTTCCTTCAGTGTTGATGGATTCTGAACAACTGATACAGGCTTTAGAAGCACATTTTGGTCTTCCGGTTTTCCTATTTCAACATCTGCAAAATCATAATGCAACATGATCAGCACCACCAACGCCTGGAAATCAAAACGTTTATTTATAGCTATTACCACCAAACCCCATAAAAGCTATGCGACATTACCTCCTGTAACCATCTTGACAATTGGCGGGGAAATCTGGACGGCAGTAGGAGATTCAGGTACAACAGGGCTGGTCCTCGTAATTCCAACATTAAATCGCCGTCGCAGCTCTTCCTGCTTTCTCTCAGCCATTGTTGGAGTAGGACTCCATGGTCTTGAAGGTCCTACAAAATATAATGTACAAACGTCAAAAAGTATCGCTAATAAATCATACTAATTCTCTTGAATCTGTTTAGTTAATAAAATTGGTTGCTGATCTATATGAAAGAAAATTTTAATCTTCGTGAGCATTTAATTTGGCTTAATGAAGGTAGAATTGTCGAAATATTGCCACCTTCTTTCCCTTACACTACAATTGTGCTGTGCTTTCTCTCAAAAACCTCAATAATAAACTCTTCTGAAACTCACCATTTGAGGAAGATAACTCTTCTTTCAAGACTTCTTCCGGGAGAATGCTCGAGGGCATGATTTCAGCAACTTCTCTAACAGTTTTTGCCCCACTGATAGAGTTTTCGAACGTTATCTTCAACGTTTCTTCCGGTTTAAACTCTTGCAGCCTCTTCCGATACTCCAGGATCGACAACTAAAATTCAACATGCACACAGTTAGACTTAATGCTGTAGCAAAGACTCTAAAAACGCCAATTTGCCATTCCAGTACCTTCTTCTTAACAGGAGTATGTTGGGTGGTTACTTCTGGTGTGATGCCATTAATGATTGGACCAGACTGGGCCACATCTCCAACGCTGACAGAAGATTCAAGCTTCTTCTTACTGAGCAATTTATCAGCAAAACGCTGGATTGGATCTTTCACCGCCACAGTTTCCGCTCTAGTTTCAACATGCATCACTCGATGGTCAGAAAGCCTATTGATATTGGCCGTACTGGCACACACACCGCCGGCGGATGAAGCTGACGTTTCATTATGGGTTGTTTGTGGAGCAGCAGCAACACTTGCGGGATTCTTGGTAGTAAACACAGGAGCACGTAAGTACTCACTAACTACAGGTTGCAAACTCACTGGGGTTACTGATGCCGCAGCCTTTGAATCAACCTGGTCCCATCTACTCTTTTTCGACGAGGGTATCACCGGAGATGTTATATCCATCTCAGATAATGGAGATCCGGTATCGGGCTCTACCGTTGGCTCTAGCTCATGATCAGAGATCTGCTCATGAAGGTCATCCACATGTTCCGAAGAAGAACGCGAAAGCTCTAAGTTGTCACCTTCCTTCACCGATTCCATGTCCTGAACGTTTTCTCCAAGAAGACTGCTGTCTTTCTGGACTTCCTCCGCTGATGTTGGGGATTCCGTAGTTATATCCTTCTCATCTGGATCATCGGTATTGTAGGCATTAGTGGGCGTTGACGGTGGTGTATTAGAAACTTCTGAAGACATGGAAGCACGAGCAAGTCTTCTTTTCTTCAAAGGTGCTACATGCTCCGCACTGTTGGTGGCCCCACAAGGAGAATCTGGCCGACTACCTGGAGTCGAACTCACGCTGGGTGGCGTGTCAGCTTCTTCTATGGCTTGCCGCAACCAGCGCTTCTTAGCAGAGCCCGAGTCCAAATTCGGAGTGCTCAGATTAGAACTCCCAGGAGAAACTGCAGACTGTGAAACGGACAAACAAGCGGGACTAGGGGTTGCTGATATTTTTCGAATATATTGTGATGGTACAGGCGAGGCTTCTGAAACAGGCACGCTTCCTTGATTGTGAAACACGTGCTCGACTCGCTCATTCATCCATTCCGTCATCAGGAGCTGCTGAACAAATTCACGGTTCAAATGAGTTCGACCTTCAATTCCAAGCAAACTTCTTTGTACGCTTACCTTTTTCGTTTTCGGAAATCTGAAGCTTGATCCGTCTCTTTGAGGAGACATTGATGCTTTGGCTTCATCGGATGATGCAACGTCAGATTCGATGCTAGCTGATCGTACTTCAGCTCCTGTGCTAGCGGTTCTCTGCATTATCATTTGCGGCTTCGTTGGTGTTTTATTTCCACTAGCAATCCGGCCCCTCCGTTTCCTAGCAAAAGGTTTCAACCGTGATAACAACCAGAATGGCTCAATTTATGACACTATCATTCTATCCAACTGACTTACCCTCCTTTTCTTTTCACTGCTGTTTGGAACTTGACAGGAGGAAGCTGGGGTTCCACATCATCTTTCTTGGTTGTTTCTTTGTCTTTCTTTTCCTTCAACCGAACTTCTTTCTTTTTGTTAATATTTTCCATCTTTTCAATCAGCTTCAGAACAGATTGCAGCTTTCGTTCTTCCCGAGACTGCAAAAGTACAAATTATAAATTGATGGGATACATTAGCTACATCAAGGCTCAAAGTATGATTAAATCAATACTCACCAATTGAGCACTACTGGGGCCCGGATTCGAAGCAGGTGTGGTAGGCTGAATTCCACCGGGAGAATCTAAAGATGAGCTACCAGATCGATGCCGCTGCTTTCCGAGTGATTCAACCTCAGTCTTTGCAACTGAACTTTCATCCCCACTCGAACCGACTGACATCCTCACACGTAGCGTTCTTTCTCTGTTACTCCTTGGAAGCTGGGGAGCCGGATCATTTTGAATTTGTTCTTCCTTACTCACAGAAGTGTCTTCAATCTTTGCTTCGAGTGCCGGTGCTTCTTCCATCTCACATTCAGATTTGTTTTCCACACTAACAACATTTGCTTCCGGTTTAACATCAAATTCTGTTTCCACAGTAGAAACCCTTCTAGAACTGCCTCGCCGTTTTGGCGCGATGTCTTTTGATCTATAAAAACAACATATGTATAAGGTACTATATATAGATATTTGTATCTTAAATGTTAATGTTAGCACGTGTACGTTGAAACAAACTTACTCATTTTGTGAAATGGAGCCGTTTCTTCGAAGTTCTTTCCCCTCAGCTATGTTGTAAACCTCTTTAGATTCTTCTACAGGAGTAGTACATTTTGCGCAAGGCAAAGCTGGGCCACGGACGAAATAGTTTCTTGAGAGGGCGAATGCGTCTTTTTCATGAGGGATTGTAATTTCTTCATTCTCCTCGACCTTTTTGATGGTGACAACATAAGCATGTATAGTGCCTTTTCCTAGAACATGGCGGACGATCGCATTAGGATAGCACGAGCGTCGGATGAACCTGGCAGCATTTCCATAATGCCGACAATCAATAGTGATACACAAGCCTCCTGATGGGATTTCGTGAAAGAAGGTAAATGGCTCGGGTAAGATGTCAGTCCCGCTCGCAGTAGAATTTTTGCTATGAAATAGTGAAATTATTAATTATTATTCGAATTAATTTTGAAGATTGGTCTTAATAATCAGTTTAAACAAGGACAGGAAATAAAACGACTTACATTCCAGGCGTAAACGCCGATAGAGTTTTGAATTTTCCCACAAACTCAAGTACTGCTTCATTGCATCCAATATTTTGTTTCGCAACGACAATCGACAGCTCCTTCCTTCCTCCCACATTAACAGAAGATAGCTTCCATTTACCATCGTCTTCACTTCGAATGAAATCGGGGGGCAGCTCAGCAGGCATCTTGAGTAACTTGGCTCTTAATTCCTGAGAATAGTGACAAGCGGTTGCTTCGTCGAAAGTGTTTAGCACAGATGATTGTGAATAAGGGCAACTTCCGACAGAATAGGCAACACATTGCCCATCCGCCACAATGTCTCCCGAAGGCTTCGCAGCTGTCGTGGTCTCACAGGGCGAATTTAATTGGGGTGGACTGGGTTCTCCAACTCCGAAAGATCTCAAATGCTGCAAAATGAGAACAATTAGTTGACGTTTTCAAGAGGGAATATTTAGTTTTCATGGGGACAAAATATTCCAACCTGTTTCCTTGGCAGTTTTCTTCTTGCATCGCTAAGTTCACTTGTAGTGAGCTCTTCATCCTTCTCATGAGAGTAGCCTTCCTTCGAATCGTCATCCACTCTATTTTCCGGAGAAATAGGCTGATTATACTGCCTACTATCGTTACTGCAGCCGTTGCTCAAAATTTCCGTGGTAATGTGCCGTCCGGAGTCATCATTTGTTAGATCCGTTTTCTTTTTGCCAAACAGCTTGATCTTCCGGTTGTACGGCCTTTTAACTCTGTTAGGGTCAATCGACTTTCGTCTTTTCCCCAACAGCCGTACCTTCTTATCAGTAGCACCGCTGCTCTTGCGTCTTCTTCCAGGTCCTGCGTGATGATCGCTTTCAGCTTCGCCAACAGCGAGGTTGCCATTTGACAAACTTGGTCTTCCTCTTTTCTTAACCTTCACTTCTGGAGAGCTCGTTTCAGGCTTTCCTTTAGTCGGGGAACTTATCGCATTGACAGGAGGCGTTTTCACTGAACCGTCTTCATCATGAAAAACATTCAATCCTCCTGGTATTGACATCATGAGCGAAATGTCAAAGGCGAGACCACGCTTCAGGAACTCTTGCTTTCGCAGCTGAATGGATTTTGCCCTCGACTTGTAAACACAGCGCGGTTCACACTGCTCGCAATAATACACGTCAGGAATATCTGCCCTGTCAATACCCATACAATCTACATGTTGCCACACGTAGCATTTATCACAGCAAATCATGTATCCATCGTCATGAAGGTAGTCACAGATGCATCTCGTTATCCCTTGGTCACCATTAGACGACGATGTGATGGTTCTTGTATTTTCTCTTTCTTCTCTTGGTGGGCGAACAACCACTTCTGGCTCTAGCTCCAGCGTAGGTTGTACGTGTTCCATTGTACTGGGCAGTCTTTTGATGTTTTGTTTCGGTGTTCTCTTCAATTTTTCCTTCTTCTCTTTCTTCGGTCGCTTCATTCCATCCCCAGTTCCCATAAAAGGCCCATCGTGCTCGTCATAACCACAAGTATCAATTTTCGCCTGCATTGGAACAGAATTTCGCATCACCTCCTGGTGATACATGTGTTCGTCAAACTTTGAAAAGTTGTCACCATCCACGTCCGTCTTCAGCTTATCCTTAAAATTGCTCTTTCTTCTCCGAGAACCGCTAACAGGTGCACCTGCTTTTCGAGGAGATCCGATCTTTCCTTCTGCTTGAGTCTTCCTAGGACTTCCTAACTTGGTGTAGCCGGAAGGCGATAGCCTTTCAGGAGGAGAACCGAAATTGGAT
This sequence comes from Sphaeridia pumilis, assembly GCA_034698345.1. Taxonomy (NCBI): domain Eukaryota; kingdom Metazoa; phylum Arthropoda; class Collembola; order Symphypleona; family Sminthurididae; genus Sphaeridia; species Sphaeridia pumilis. Next base: position 5,182 of record JAQGBJ010001376.1, on the reverse strand, counting down.
GATCCCACGGTCCCTCCAATATTTCCCCGAACTGGATGACTGTACACGTATGGCGTTATGACAGAGACTGGGTTGCTGGAACTTGACATAGCTTGAATAACAGGCTGAGCGACGTAATTGTGATCTTGCAAAACAACTTCTAGTGGTACTCGTTGTTGCTGGCTGTACTCTGGCTTGGGATGGGATTTTGGTGGGGCTTTCATTAATACCGTCGACCTAGGCATTCCGCTGAAGGATACTGAGTTCCACGGGGAAAACTGGGAGTTTCCCGGACCAGGTTGAAAGTTTTCCGCGTTAAGAACACTACCATGGGGCTGCTGTTCTCGGATAACGGAATGATGGTGGATTATTGACTCCGAACGAAAACCTGGAGCTTGTTGGTGAAGCAGCAGTGGTAACTGTATGGCTGTCGCTTTCTTGTGTACAACAGTGGTTCCGTTTCCCGTCGCTATGGCGGTTTGGACAGCGCAAATTGGTGTTGGTGAAGTCACTGCAGGGCCCACTGAAGCTACCGCGTGTACCGACGAGATGCTCGACGATGCGGATGAGGCATCCGAGGAGTTTTCAGACGTTGACGGCGAGGCTCCATCGGATCGGGGTATTCCTGAGGCTGCTTGCTCAGCGGCAGCTTCTAACGCAGCAGATACGACTGCTCCCAGTTGAACGAGCATACTACTACTCATATTGAAAAACTGAAGACTGGAGCAAATTCGTTAAAACATTCAGCTCCACGTTATTCTGTACGATTCCGCTTGCTTTCCCATTATGGTCTGACACAAATCTGAAAACGAAATATGAAATCAAAATTAGTTCTAATTCTTATATCCATAGCGATCAATCACCCTGCTTTTCATTTGCAGGAATCACGTGTACTCGATTATTCCTGTTTACAATTAGTTAGTTCCCTATTGATGTGACATTTTAGTTCAAAATTAGCTTTTTCGGTAACCTTGAAATATACTAGAAACGGTTATAGATGTATAAACTGCTTCTTCATACTTCAATCAGTTTTTGTCTTCCTTCAACAACTTGAGATTCAAATTCCATCAGATAACTTGACAATTCCTCTCAAATTCACCAAACGCTACAAAACTTCAGCTATGTACACCAATCTATATAACCTTCGAACCTTCTGGATTCCAATGATGTGCAACATTTGCCTGAAATTCCCCTCCAGCCTTACCCAAAACAGGAAGCGAAGTCTAATATATGTGGATACGATCCTTCCTTGGTTCTACCGCATGGTCAATCGTTTTGACCATCATGCTAAATAGAAATATTCGAATCAAAAGTCCACGAGCCTCTTTGACGTAAGTTTTCTCAATTCAATTTTTCCCCACTAGTTTAAATGCACAAACTACAGAACTTTGACAAGAAGCGGTTTTTAACACTTTTATACAGCACCTCAAAAAACCATTTTTGTGCCAAACAAGATTGGCGAACGTAATATAATTCCGGTGCACTATCATTAATAAGATTCGAATTTCGCAGACACTTCTCTATGCTTTCTAAATATGTAGCTACAATAGTGATCCAACGAAAACCTGTCCTCAACACCAATACCATTTCAAACGAACCATCAAGTTCAATGCAAACTAGTGCCAGTTGCATGTCACCAACAGCAAAGAATTTTTAGCACGTTTTGTCACACTGCCCGTCAAAACCAAACTTGGCACGTCCGAACTAGCAAAACAAAAGCACGACAGAATGATTCCTCCTCCGAAACTACCCGCCATTCAGAATTGCATCATGTTATCCAAACCGCCTGCCTGCAATGTCCAACCGAATCTTACTTGCCCAAGTTTTCGTGATAGCGACTCACGTTCAATTACACAACTCAAAATCAATCTTCAATTCCTCCTTCAGCTACTTTGTAAACTTCTAGCTTCAAATCCACACTCAACACCACAAGATTTCACTGCTATCACACTCAAATAAGAACACGCTTTCCGGATATCCATCCACCTGTATCCATATTCCCGATAATCCCGATCGCCTCAACTTGAAAATCTTGATATCTTCGCTGTTATTACAACATTTGAGGCAAACAGAAGCAGCTTCCAGCTCCATGCTTTGCACCATACTGCAACATCCTTTTCTCAACTTCTTTGCATTGCCTTCTTATTAAGCCTTCTTCCTCGTTGATTAAACTCCGAGCTGTTATCCTCTACAACATTATCTTGATCATCATCCATCTTGAATTCAAACAAGACCAAAGCAAGACTGAAATGTAACGAATCAGATTAGACCACTTCAAACAGACAAACAATACAATATTCTCGTTTGTTTCCTTGCCATGACATGCTGTTAACGGAGCCGTTGCAGGTTCTAGAATTTCAAAGTGCGCCTTGCTTCCTTTTAACGTGAAATCTTGTCTCGCTTTGCATTCGTACACTAAATCCCAATTCCAACCCGAAACTAACCATGAATCACTACCACGCATTTCAGTTTTCATTTCCGACAACTGACAACCAGCAAAACTGTCCAAAATCTTTCTACACTTGAAAACCATAAATGAACGCCGTTAACCGTCCAACTTTTTACCGCCAAAGCCTCAACCCTTTAACTGGACACTGGAAAAATTGATTTTGGTGGATTGACACGCGATTTTTCGGCAATTTTTGCTACAGATCTCTCTGCTTACCTGGTAATTGAACTGACAATCAAAACTTTACACTTTCCACTAAACTACATTGAGAATAGACACTTTGAAACTGTATTTTTAGTAGCAAAGACCGAATCTTGCTTTCAGGAAACATTTGAAACTGGAATTGAAGTTGTTATCGACGAGAGGCGAGCTTCATTGGATCACGAAAATTTGAAGCAAACATCACACACACACACACCAACTCCACACTCTCCGCCATGGCTCGTACATACGTTTTGTCCAACACCATAACAAACATAGCGCCGAGAGGGCTTGCGTATGTAAACACCTATAGCGTTCCTCCCGCCTATACGGGTCGTGCATACTGATTGGGTCTCTCCTCACCTCCACAATAACCACACTGTTAGCCCTCCCCTCGCCCCAAACGCCGTGCTCCTCACCCACATGTGTCCTCCCCAATTGTTCTCTCTCTCTCTGCTCTTTTACATAAACAAACGAAGTCTGTCCGTCAGAGGGCCTGGGGGTTTTTCTCGGGAGGAGGAAAGAGGGAGGAGCGGGGAGCTCGCACTGCTTCTGCATATGCAGAAACGTTCAGTGACTATGGAATCTTTAGGGGAGGACGGGTGGAGGAAAGCCGAGCGAGAGCAGGGAGCGGTCTCCTCTCGATATGCACAGTGTATTGGCGGGAGTATGTAAATCCACGAGGGAGACGAGAGCCAAAGGCGGGTTTGAGAGAGAAACAAGTACAAGCTCCTCATGTTTCGGATACACATGAGCTATACGTGAGCGGAGGAATTTTCCCTCGAGTTTCCAGAGAAGATGAGCGCGCAAGCGTGAGGAGGACAAGTTTACCGCGGCGGCCAAGCTTGAAAAGTTGAGGGGCTCTACCGTGCATACGGGATTTGCTTAAGGAGGAAATTGTGAGTGAGGGAGGGCGATTTTTTGGTGCGATAGAAGCGTGAGTAGCGGTTGTTGTGATCGACTTGAACGCCAAGAGCGGGGGAGCAGCGTAGGGGAATATTCATTAAATCAGCAGCACGTTATGTACGGCTTGAGCTTTGGATTGATCTGTTTCGAGCGAGCTCGAGCTCGAGCTCTCGGCTTTTGGCTGGTTCTATGCGGAGCTGGTGTATTGCATTCCACGGCATTTTCGGTATGTAAGGTTTGATACAGTCGGTTATAATTTGATATAAAAGGATTTGCTGTTTGTTTGTGAAGCGTGAAATGTTTTGTGTGTGGGCTTTACTGGCAAGAGACTTGTAATGTAATATATTTTGTGAAGGCTTGGAAATCGATTGGGTCAGTTTTTGGCGTACAGATAGTTGGGGAAAAGTATTAGCGTCTATAGCGAAATTGATATTGGTGGTTTAATGAACGACGCAGTAGCAGTTTGCGAAAAAAGTAAGTTAAAGTTGATTGTTCTGAAGAGGATTTGAAGATTTGATAGTTTGTGGAGCGATGATGCAATCGTTGGTAATCAGGAGCTGAAGCATGAGAAGCAGAAGATAAGGGTTAATTTGGTGTATCCGTCGTTGGAAATGGGATGTTGATCAAGAATGTTGTATTTAAATACTTGGAACTTTTAACTGAACGATAGGGATGAATGAGATACACTTGGATGATTAAAATCAGTGCATTTAAAAGAAGGAAGGTTGAGTAGCGATGCGAAAGACGGAGAATGATCTCATGGCTTGCAGTTTCGATAAAGCTGATGATGTGAGCTAGTGGATGCACCTGGTGACGCTGATGAGTTTAACACGGGCGGAAATGATTATTTGTTTCAGGTGAACGGCAACGAAATGACGACGATGGCGGTGGTGGTTCCATGTAGCGAGAATGAAGGTTGAATTTACTACTGGCTTGATGTTTGTTATGGACTGTGGAATGAAACAAGACGGAGAATTCGGTGGGAACGAACGAGATTGAAGTTGAATTTCAAGTAGGCAGGCGAAGATGCTCTGCAAGTTTAACTAGAAGAAGAAGGGTTGAATTGAACAAGATTGAGCATCAGTGCTAACATGCTATGGAAAGATGAGAAGCACGAGATTCGATTGAGGGAAAGAAATGGCAAAGAACGAGTGAATCAGCGATACCAGCGCTTGTTGTTGGTGAGTGGTGTTGAGCGGTACTAGGAAGAGTGAGCGGGGGGGTTTGAATGGTGTTGTTATTGATTTGTGCATTTTTGGGTTGCAGGTTGACGTTTGTGGCGTGTTTTCGCCGACTTTGCTGATTCTGGATTACATAAAGGTCTGAGAACTACCCGGGAACGATTAAGTTTTTAGGCTTGGGCCAAGGAGCTTGGCAAGAAATTGATACTGACAGGTGAGCTAAAATATTGTTTGAGAAAGTAAAATGGGGAGGAACAAAAACATGGAGGCCATGAAGATGCTGCTGGCTAGTAGAAGAGCTAAGATGTCTCTTTTGAATACAGAGCAGCACTGGAAAAATCTTAACCAAGACTGGAGCAAAATCACATCACATCACTAACATGACGGTTGAAGTTCAGGAAGACATCGTTGACATCCTGTTACGGTACGGCTTGTTCTTGGGAGCAATCTTCCAGTTGTTTTGCAT
>JAQGBJ010001375.1:0-23731 GCA_034698345.1 Sphaeridia pumilis | reverse complement strand
GCGTTTGGGGCGGTGGTAGGTGGCGCTGTGGTGGCAATGAGTGTGTTTCTGGTCGAATTCGTTGTTGGCAACAGGAGGCGGTCGGAGGGGGTTGAAGCGGGTTTATTCAAGCTAACGGGTTTTAATGACAAGACATGTAGCTGGAGACATTAATGCAATAAAACTGTTGGAATAATGCTTTTTAATGAGTTTTTCGCTTGGATTTTCAAAACATCGATGGAACACTACATCCAAACCGAGTCATGACCAGCCCAGGCTGACAGCGCAAATTCCCTCTTGTCATAAAGGACGCTGGAGCTGGCGGCTGGCAGTCTTCTGACAAAAAGAAAGCGTCTCTGCAATCAGGAGACTTGAAACGACCGTCGTAAATATTTTTGGAGAAGGCCAATCGTTGGTTGTTTCTGCAATAGGCTGTCGTGTTGGTGGTGTTGCAGTCGCCGTTGCTGGCGAAGGTGAAGAAGGGCGACATGGGCGTTGTGGCGATGGCTTCTGGGCAAATGTTGGGTTCGCAGGTGCCGCGGTTGTTGTTGAAGCTGGAGTCGGGTACAAGCCATTGGCCGGGGGAACAGTATTTCTGAATGCATATATATACAAGATTGTAGTTTCTGTTTGTAATTAGTATAACTACTGCGTTGAATTTAAAGAAATACCTCAGTGAAGGCTGGAACACAGGCCTGAAGTTCTGGGACGTACAACAGAGGGCGCATCATGCATTGGTACTTTACAACGCGATCGATTTTGAAGTCCAGCGGGGCGCAAGGAATGTCTTCGAACGGGTCTTTTGGAAGTTGTTCTGGTTGATGTTGGCTGAAATATTACGGTTTGAAGTGGTTAGGGAATTGTACGGAATAGAAGAAGCGGAAGGTTAAATTGAAGTACGTACGCCGCCCAAGGGTCGAAGGGTTCTTCGATGTGGTTCCAGGGGTTGCCGAATCCTGGCGTTTGAGGCAGAGTCGCTACCTTTGTGGTGGACAGGGCGAGAAGAAGGGCTTGAATTGGAATACGTATGAAGTACATTTTTGGGCAAAATATATTCTAACAGAAAATTTAAACTGGAGCGTCAGTGAAGCTTGAACTTGACGTCAGAACGTTCAAATGTGTACTGAAGGATCAAGGATGGCTTGTTAGAAAACTGACTTTACAAGTGAAAGCCAAAGTTGGGATTTGATGGAACGGTGGGATTTTTTTTATTGTTTTTGAAAGTTGAGAGGCTTTAAAAAAGGCATAAAACAAGGCAATAAAGCGAATAATCTGGTCAGCTTCAAGTCAGATTCTTAATGTATAAATGTACTTTGCTTGATGCTTTCAAGTCCATAAGGTCAGTCAGAAACTAGTTTTATTCGTATTGTATTTTGCAAGACGTAATCGATCGATGGTTTCCATTGATTGTTTCATTTATATTCTTGCGAATATTTATTTTCGGAAGCAAGTTTTGCAACCAAAAGTCTAGCTACGGGCTATATGGCGCATTAATATTACTGCTTTTAATCGACTCTTGGTTCCGTAGGGACATTAATTAGGCCACTGATATCGCAACCACCCGTAAGTAAGCGATAAAGCTTATGAATATTTTCGGACGTTAGAGTAGAGTAGCTAATGAAGGAGGAACCTCATAATGACATTAATTCATGGTTTTGGCAGCGCCGTTTATTAATTTGCAGGGTTTTCATCAACGAACATTAATTTTGTGGTGTTTACGTTACTTGTGATTCTGATTGATTGAAGCTTCCGGCCCATTCTTCTGTAACGCTTTGTGACCTCTTTAGTTGTTGTGAGACCTGAGCAGAAACGTTGGTAAAACAGAACAAACTTGCACGGTTTTAGCAAGTTTGAAATGCAACAATATTTTTTAAAGTTGCTACTGCTGCTTCAAGCTAGTAGTTTGAGCTTTGCGGTCCCGTCAATGAAATCAAAACCACCAGCTACAACTACCGAAGTCGTGTCTGAAGTCTTACAACGCCGAAGTCCAAGCTTGTGTTCCACCGATGTTCGGTTGTTGCAGTTCCACGAGATACCAGAAATGGAGTTGCAATTCTTGGAAGTTGCAACGACGTTGGAGTTCCACAGAGGCTGCCGGTTGTCAAAGGGGAATGAGACTTCAGTGGCCGCTTCGAAATATTCGCTGCATTTCGTTCATTACGTGCTACCGATTTCAAAAGTTGCCAGAGCTGCCGAAGTTCTCTTCAAAGGTCTTTTGGTGGGTACTTCAGTCGAGACAACACATTTTCTGTTCATTGGCAGGACCTTCAATGAAGTACAAAATTTGCTGGAGACCAAATTTGTTGATCGATTGAAGTACAAAACTGGTATCGCACTCGATGGAAAAAACGTTGTAACGAACGATGCTCGGCCCATTTTGACTTCAAAAGCGGCTGAAGTACCTGGACTAAGGACAGAAAAGCAGCTCTTCGCGGGACGGCATCTTCAAGCGGCTTTCTTCAATCTTCAGCAACTCGTCGTTTTGGGACCACACAAGAAACCGCTGCCCAACCTCGGAGTTGCTCAGAATCTGCTCAAAGAAGCTCAACAGTTTTACAATTTCAGCTACGATCTTGCTGTAGGCATGAAAGCCATAAACCGAAATCCGAACGGTACTTGGAACGGCTACTTTTACGACCTGACGGAAGGTGACTTGGACATTTTGTTTTTTGTGGGCGCAGTGTACCAGCGTTGGGATTCCATGGATTTCACAAGTTACGTCTCCAGTGTAGCCATGACCTTCGTTACGTCGCATCCCGAAGTCGCGATCAAGTGGCAGGCGATGTTGTACCCTTTCAAACCGAGTGTTTGGGCGGCCATTTTTGTCGTTTCGGCCCTGGCGGTTCCGGTGTACTACTTGAGTTTCAAATTTGGCGAGCGTATAAATAAGCCCGTAGAAGACCCATTGAGCTTGGCGATAATGATTCCATTTGCGGCAGTTTTGCAAGAGAGTTTTCCGATACCAAAACGAAGTAAAATGCTGACAGTCTGCATGATCTTCTTCTCAACAGTCATTGGGACCTGCTATAACAGCAACTTGATTTCTTTCATCACGTTTCCCGAAGTGGAACAAGCACCCAAGACGTTCGAAGCATTGTCGAGGGCCAAAAAGTACAAAATCGACAACCAATTCTACCCGGGAAACGTCAACGATTTGTTTTTCAAGGAAACACGGAATCCGGTTTTTGTTAAAATTCGAGAGAGGATGACAAATAATCGAAACTGGCCGGAATGCGTGGTCAAAGCAATAATGGAACCAAAACGGGTTTGCATTTCGTTTCCAATGATCTCGGATCCGCTGGTTGCGAAAAACTTTTCGCTGTTTTCCAACTGGAGTCCGCTTGTCAATGCCCATGAAGAAATCTTACGGACTGAAATGGCTGTAGCTGCAAGAAAGAATTCGAGATACGTAAAAGCGTTGGATTTCGTGGTGGCAGCTTTGAGGGATACCGGACATGCCGAACAGTGGAAACGTGACATCGATGTTTACAACAAGCAAATTGGGAGGCCTTGGCTGAAGCATTTGGTGAAGACCGAGGATTTGCTAGTGCGAAATTTGACGCGGGTCTTGGACCGTAGCGATTGGGCGAGGTTGAAGCCATTTACGATCAAAAACTTTGTGCTCTGTTTTGGATCGTTTGCAGTCGGATGTGCGATTAGTATTTTTGCGTTTGGTGTGGAAGTAATTCGAATGGTGTATTTAAAGTACTTTAGGAGTTTTATCGAACATTCATTTGTGTTTGGAGTTTCTTCATGGTAGTTTGTTGTATAGATCAGGTTCAATTTCACGAACCTAAAAGTTGTATTGTCGTTCCGAATTCAGTATATGTATTTCCTGCCTTGGCCAATCTTTCTCTCTTTGACCTCATCATAAAGCAAGCTTTGTCATTCCAGGGCTCGGTCCCCTTAAAGGAATTCATTTACTCGCTAATTTTGCGAAAAGTAACCATAAAAGTCCGCAATATCTGAAAGTGTCACGCGTCACGCATGTTGTGTAGACAAAAGCTGTTTTCGTCTAAGCACCTCATGAAAAGTGCGGTACTATCTAAGCTGGCGATAATTCTGATGAATATTTCAGAACGTTAGAGTGCCAAATGCAGCACGAAATTTATAATGCTACACGTGCCACCCGAAAACATAGTTGGCTTTTAAGATTGTTATATATCATCCAACTGTTACTTGGTGTCATTTACAACACTTCGGAACGCTTCTGGCCTCTTTAGCTGCTTTGTTTGCTGAAATCTTGTATCTCCACTTTTTCTAAGACCTTGGCGGAGTTGTGCAGCAACTTTGAGCTTTTGAAATGAAACGATTTATTCTGAAGTTGCTTCTGCTGCTTCAAGCGGGTAGTCTGAGCTTTGCGGTCACGTCAATAAGATTGGCAGCGACAACTAGCGGAGTTGTATCTCAAGTCCTAGCACGTCGAAGTCCACAGTTGTGTTCTATCGATGTTCGGTTGTTGCAGTACCACGAGCTGCCAGAAATGGAGTTGGAATTCTTGGAAGTTGCATCGACGCTAGAGTCCCACGGAGACTGGCGGTTGTCAAAGGGGAATTCGACTTCAGTGGCCACTTCAAAATATTCGCTGCATTTTGTCCATTACGTGCTACCAATTTCAAAAGTTGCCGGAGCTACCGAAGTTCTCTTCAACGGTCTTTTGGTGGGTACTTCAGTGGAGACGACACATTTTCTGTTCATTGGCCATAGCTCCAATGAAGTACGAAATTTTCTGGAGTCCAAATTTGCTGACCGATTGAAGTACAAAACTGGTATCGTATTCGATGGAAGAAACGTTGTAACGAACGATGCTGGGCCCATTTTGACTTCGAAAGATGCTCAAGTATTCGGTACTGAAAAGCAACTCTTCGCAGGACGCCATCTTGAAGCAGCTATTTTCAATCTTCAGCAACTAGTCGTTTTAGGACCAGACAAGAAACCTCTGCCTAACCTCGGAGTGGGTTTTAATATGCTGGAAGAAGCTCGCCAGTACTACAATTTTAGCTACGACCTAGACGTGGGCATAAAGCCTATTAGTCGAAATCCGAACGGTACTTGGAACGGCTACTTTTACGGCTTGACGGAAGGCGACTTGGACATTTTGTTTTTCGTGGGCGCCATTTACTCGCGTTGGGGTTCTATGGACTTCACGAGTTACATCACAAGCATCGCTGTGACCTTCGTTACGTCGCATCCTGAAGTCGCCATCAAGTGGCAGGCGATGTTGTACCCTTTCGAACCGAGCGTTTGGGCAGCAATCTCCGTCATCTCAGCAATGATAGTTCCAGTTTACTACTTCAGCTTCAAACTGGGGGCGCGCGTGAATAATCCTATAAAGGACCCATTGAGCTTCGCAATAATGGTTCCACTCGCGGCAGTTTTGCAGGAAGGTTTTCCGGCACCGAAACGAAGCAAAATGCTGACCGTTGGTTTTCTCGTCTTTTCCATGGTCATTGCAACCTGTTACAACAGTAATTTGATTTCCTTCATCACGTTTCCAGAAGTGGAACAAGCACCCAAGACGTTCGAAGCATTGTCGAGGGCCAAGAAGTACAAAATCGACAACATGTTCAACAATGGAAGCATTAACGATTTGTTCTTCAAGGGTACGAAAAATCCTGTTTTTGTCCAAATTCGAGAGAGGATGACAAATAACCGAGACTGGCAGCAATGTGTGGTAAAAGCAGTCATGGAACCGAAGCAAGTTTGTATTGCGTTTCCGATGACCTCGGATCCGCTTGTTGCGAAAAACTTTTCTCTTTTCTCGAACTGGAGTCCGTTAGTTACAGCCCAAGAAGAAATTGTACGCACTTTAATGAGTGCAGCTGTGAGAAAGAATTCGAGATACGTGAAAGCGTTGAACTTTGTCGTTGGAGCTTTGAGGGATACTGGACACGTGGACAAGTGGAAACGCGATATCGATGTGAATAACAAGAAAATCGGAAGGCCGTGGTTAAAGCACTTGGTGCAGAAGGATGATTTGCTCGTGAGAAATCTGACGAGGATCTTGGAACGCAGCGATTGGGCGAGGTTGAAGCCATTTACGATCAAAAACTTCGTGCTTTGCTTTGGATCGTTTACTGTAGGATGTGCGATTGGTATTGTCGCGTTTGCAGGAGAGATACTTCGACAGGTGCATTTTAGAAAGTTCTGAAGAGTTGTATGGAACATTCATGTTAGGAGTTTGTTCACGGTGATATCTGCTCGGCTCACTGCTCGCGCTGTGCTCCTCTGTGGAATTTATGTGAAATTTTTTGAAAATTCCAGATAACAGGTAGAAAATGTTGTAATTTAAAATCTTCGAAATAAAAATGCATATACTGAAAACTGAAAACTATTTATCGATGGATTTTAAAAAATTGAGCTCGCATTACAAATTTTCACCCGCGATGCCACATTTGACTGTAAACCAACAAAAATAGGAAGGACTGCCACTACAAATTGAAAAGTGGCGGTTGTAATTTTTTGGTCCCAGAAAAAAATGCGCACAAGTTTAGCTATCGTTTTCGTTTATAATTGGCTTTGAAGCCGAAGATCTCCAAACATTCGCAAAGCATCGGATGAACTTTCAATAGCTGTCCCAACACCAAAACTTCCACCTTCATTCGCTTTTGAAAAAATTGCCAGTGCCTCGTAAGTTCTTGCTTCTTCGGAAGCAAATAACTTCTTTTCTACGATACTGTTTGCAATTCGTTTGTATAATAAGTTGGTGATTTGTTAATTGCCTCGGCTAGTGGGACCCAAAAATCCTTCCGGATATTCCGTTCATCTTCATCTTCTTCGACGTTATATGATTTCCGCCGTTTTTGAGTTTTATAACAGTGGTTTTTCGTAAAAACCGGGTCGATACGAGTAACGTCCTTATACTTTTCCACACTGGCCACGCCGAATTCCTCTTTTAGTTGGAGTCCTTTAGTCTATTGAGGCTTAGTTCTTTGTCTTCAGCGTTACCCAGGAAAACAAACGAAACAAATGTTTGATATAGGTTCTTTGATTAAAAACTATGTTATTGATTGGTCGATTTTGAATTCGATTTTGTTTACTTGTAAAATGATCACGCAGTTTCGACAACGGGTCTTGTGGAAGAGTCTCAATGTTACAATTTCCATACCCGTTCTTCAAACAAACTTTATATGAACACATACTAAATTGCTCTGGTTCGATCCTTTCTAACTTGCTCATTGTTTACAGGGTTCATGCGTTTGCTACGCATTCCATCTCGATCCTTTTCTGCAATGTCTATATATAGACATTTTTTGCTCGCAGTTTCCAGAAAATTTCTATTTTTTCAAGCTATGTTGCTTTAGAAAAGAACGTTTTCCGCAGAGTCTGAAGAATCACCCAGTACCTGAAAATTCAATCATAAATCACAGAACGTACCATGATTATAAAAACTAAACTTACGCTCAACTTTATCCACAGAGACAGTCAAGTAAACTACGTCAAGTACAATAGTCAGGTAACGGCGTTCGTCTTCAATCGAATTCTTGTCATCCGAACGGACGCGTACTAAAATCCGGCTGACTAGCGTCTCGAACATCGAATCCCGGTTATATGAATACAAAAAACAAAGAAATCAATAGAAAATGCAATCAACAAGTAGCCAGAAACATTAATAACTTAATGTGAACAGGGATTCAATTCGCCGGTTGTAGAGCCCTTCCACGAGCTTTGCCTAGTAAAAACTCATTACTGAACACGGAATAAAAACGACAGAAAAAAGACTCACAATCCGCAAACATTAACCACAATCACAGGAGCCTTGCCACGCCGCGGAGTCATCAAAACTTCAATTTGGTGTGAACAGATTTGGTGAATCCATGTACCATGTACTGGTTCTAGCAACACAGGACAACAGAAAGCTGATTTTTTAGGTCTATTCATATCGCTCGATGATAATACCGGTTGGTTGTCAAAATTTAACAGCGGAGAAATACAATATTGTAGTTATACATAATGTGTCACGTCACAAACAATGCAACACATTTCCTAGGTTAGGAAAGCCAAACATGTTGCTCTGGGATTAACGTCCTTGGAAATTGTGATGACCGGACTCGTAAACGGCTTATTGTAAGGAGTGTGAAAGATAAAACATATATTAGCAGATGAAACCGCACAAAATGTGTTGATTGGAGTCAACATGATGTACAAAGTCGGATCAAATCACAATGAGCTTGAGTTTTATTCAAATTTACGCGCGCACCCAACTCTCCCGATATATTCCCACTCATGTCAGCCGAACTTTTCTTCGTGAACTACATCCTGCCGGTGGATTGGAGACTGGATCTACTTAGATTGAGTCAGTTATTATGCGCTTTTCCTATCTCTGTCTCATTTTTGCATCACCGGCTGGTGACATGCAATATTGGCATCGGATTTAAAGGTTTTTGCTAAACCCGAAAAATACTAATTACAAATTTAATCATTCATGCACTAGAATCAGGTGAGGTGGTGCGACATTTATTGCTGTAGGTACGTATGCTTAGGACTTTGTATTTTGCTTTATATTCAATGCAGAAAAATCCCAAATATTTCGAAGAAATGATTCCCAAATTATAAAGGACAAAAACTGTAACGTAGTTTCTAGGTTTAGGTATTTCAAGTTTTACAAATCAAGTTACGTTCCTAATGAACGTGCATGCGTTTTTATACGGTGGCTGACGACGACGACCACGCTGCGCTCTCCTCCTCCGACATTGTTGTTGCTGCCGCTGTTGCTGATGTTGTAGAGCTCCCGCCGACCTTTACCACCCTTAGAATATTTTACCCCTATGTATAACATCAATCTTTAGAGGCTCTAAAATATTCTAGCCATATATACACAGTAGTATCTTAGTCTGTCCTATTGCCTTGCAAGCTAACTACAAAATTTTTCGCAACTTTGCGTTATGGGAATTTCAGAAAAACGTCAGAGTCCAAAACCTAGCAGTCAAGATGCATGCAAAACCATAGCCCTTGTTTTTTTTGCTCAACATCATCATCAGACTCCTTGTCCTTGAGCAAATTCTGCGCGTTTTGGTCAGCGGCGCGCATCATCATCAAGTCACTTGTGTGTGTTTATGTTTGCGTTCTTCAGTCAGTCAGCCACTCGCTCGCTATTAACACTCTTGGATCGGTATACATAAGGAAATATAAAGGCGCGCTTATGAACTCTTTGGTCATCTGAGGTTTTTTAAAGCGCTTTAAATTTCAAAACGTGCAAAGTGTCTCAAGAAGGCTGAACCATGTCTAATGTGCGCCAGTTATATAAAATTCCGGCGTTTCCTGGGTCTTTCAGTGGTGTTTCTACGGTTGCTCAACATTTGAAGTCGTCAAAAAAGACAATCGATAGAGAGTTGAGGCACGAAGAAACATATACACGATTTTTACCAGGACGGAATAAATTCAAAAGAAGACAAGGTTTGGTTTTCGGAGCAAATGAGCGATACGAACTAGACACAATGGATTTGCGTCGTTTTGCAGCTGATAATATGCATTTCAAATACGCTCTTGTTTGTATTGACACTCTCACAAAATTCTTGTGGGTCCGACGCATGAAGACTAAATCGGGTTTGGAAACGAGTCAAAACTTTGAGGAAATCTTACAGGAGATTAATAAAACCGGCGGATTCGTTCAAACTGATCACGGTAAGCTCAATGAAGCACTTTCGTTCTTTAAAAACGCTTAACCAATGTCTTTCATGTGGTAAAGGCACCGAGTTCCATTCCGAACCTTTCCAAGACGTATGCGATCGTTGGTGGCTGAAACATTACTCGACGTTCACGGAAAAGAGAGCTAGCCAAGCCGAGAGGGTAATTCGCACGTTAACAGAACGTCTATTCAGATACGAGTTACATGTTGGAGCGTTCAGATGGACGGACGTTATTGATCAATTTGTGAACAACTACAACCTGACTCGGCATAGCGTAACCAAGTATGCTCCTGCTGACGTAGTGGCGTCCAAATCTTTGCAAAACATTGTTCGACATCGACTCTTGGATCCCGACAAAATTATACAACAAGAACCACAAGACAAACCGAGGGTTTCTCCTGGCGATTATGTGCGTCTACCCACATACCGTCACATGCTGCACAAACGTTCTATGGCCAAATATACACAGGAAATCTTCAAAGTGACCGATTACAGGTGGATAAACGGAGTGCATTGTTACTGGTTGGAAACCCTCGATGGGGAACTAGTACCAGGCTATTTTACTGTTTGGCAGTTAGTTAAAGTGCAGCCACCTCAGTGAACATGTCCTGTTTGACAGAATGGTTTCGTGCCTTGAGTTTCTGCCAGCGTCCAAATTCCAGGTGGGGCGTAAACTTGACGTGTTGCAACAAGAATTGCACAACAACTTTAGCGGATAATTGTGAGATCATAAGAGCAAAACGTTTTTCGATCGTCGTTAGAGAGAAGGAACTCTTTGTGCTGAGAAACGGCCACTTGAGTTGTTTAGTTGTCCGTGTTCCATTGGAGCTAGAAGATGGAGGAGAAATTTGTGTACCTGACGAGCAGAGCCAGCAAAGACCTTTACAGCGAGAACACAAGCTTTTCCTTCAAGAATCAGCTGCCGAATAGCCTGTTTTTGCCATCCCAAGAGTATAGCGTCGGCTTGGCTGAAGTATCGTTCCGTCCAAGTTACAATTTGTTCCCTGACGATGAACGAGACATCACTAGACGAATAGAAATATGTACATTCAACGGTCACGAAGAAGTCTTTGTCCCAGTTGACGAACACAACTTGCAAGAACCTGAAGTCGACCCATACCTTCTACCAAGAGGAAGTCCTGAACAGCAATCATCTGAAATAGTGGATGGAACGGTTTGGCCGTCATTTTCAGATGACCGTCCTTCTGAAATAGATCCATACCTTTTGACTCGAGAAACAAAACCTCTTCCTGAGGTACAATCCACCAAAGATTCAAACGTAACGGACGAAACTTTGAGCGAAAACACCAAATTGGAAAATGTGGATAAAGAAAGTGTCGAAAACGAAAAAGAGAACGTCCAACTAGAAGCGACCGAGCCAATACAGCAAACTCAGGATACTTCTGCTGTTGTTAATGCTGTGAATAGTGTACCCAGTCATAAAAGGCCAGCAAACGAGACGACAGCTGCTCCTGTCGTTAAGAGAATTAAAGTTTCCAGCAAAAAGAATGAAAAAACTGACATCGTGTTTTGTAAACCAACAAAACGTATCGGCTCTTTAGTAGACTTTATGAACTTTTGGAATACTGTGATACGCAGCTACGTGGAATCAAAACATGGATTTACAACTATCCTTGCTACAAACAATGTGGCTGTCAATCTGACCATTAAACAAGAAAGAAAAGAGGCATCAAGTCCTTCGGACATTGAAATCCGTCTGCCTGAGCGTCTTTTGGGGATGCTTGGGTTCTATCCTGGGAAAATCTTCACAGTCGGATCACATGACAATACCAGAACTCCAAGTTTCTATTATGGCAATGAAACATTGTACATCCACTCAAACGTTTGCTCGGACAGCATTGTTGGAAACACTGCGGGAAACATCTTACGTATACTACACTACGACCCCATTCTCAATTCGACAGGGACGTCATACACATCTGTTCGCCAGTCTTTCTCGCCAATCTTCTACAAGGAGCTCAGTTCAGACTACTTCCATCTGATACAGATCGAACTCCGCAATGAGTTAGGAGAACTGTTCCCTCTTGACCGTGATTCTGTGGTGACGTGTGTGCTTTCGTTTAAGAGGAAATTTTGAATATGGAACTGTACTATCCAGAACATTTGAGGTATTATGTGGTAAGTCGTTTTCAGAACGATCAAAAATTCTCTTGAAAACGTTTTGAATGACCCACTTTTGTTTAGAATCGTCGACGTCTTCAACGTGGAGCTGGCTTGGGAACATGGTTGAAGTCAGCAGCTCGTGTTATGATGCCGCACTTTCAGTCTTTTGGCAAAACGTTTGCGAAAGTAGCTCAGCCCAGTGCTCGTAAATTTGCTCTCAACACCGCCAGCGATCTAATCGATGGAAGAAAAAGTGTAAAAGATATTTTGAAGACTCGATCACGCGAAACCGCGCATGATGTTGGTCAAGCATTGTTGAAACATTATCAACATGGTGGTGGCGGTAGACGCTATATGCCTCTAGACACACACGGACTCGCACTCATAACAGGGACAGCTTTTGCCAGGAGTGCTCTTGCAAAACGCTCTCCGGCTTTCAACGGTCTGTGTCTATCCAAAAATCAGGTTAGCCCAGAAACTGCGACAAGCAATTCATTGTCTGACTTGACGCAAAGTCGGAAAATCAAGTCTAGAAAGACCACACGAGCTGTACGACGATTTGCTTGCGGGCCACTTTTTCAGTAGCTAAAATGGCGGCCGTCTACAAAAGTTGTACAGATCTATTCGCGAAAAACCCGGTGGATGTGAGCTTCACAAATACTTCTTGGGAAGAGGTGAACGCAAGAGAATTATCAAATAATGGACAAACAATTGACTTCATCATACAATCTACGGAAGCGGCTTATCTTCAATTATCAGGTGCGGTAAAAATATAACCATTCACTATATCATGAAATCTTTGTTACGTAATGGTTGGTAATTGCTTGTATTTTTATCGCACAGAATCTTTCCTGTATCTGTACTGCCAAGTGGTGACCGATAACAATGAAGCACCAGCAGCAGATTCGGAATCTTATTACGTCAATGGCATCGCCAATAGTCTTTTTGACACAGTCTCTGTGTTCTGCAACGAGACGCAAGTTGGAGATGGAATTCATTACAATTATCGTGCAATGGCTGAATCTATGGTCAACTACAACTTGGATTACGGTATAACTGCTGGTCCTCTGTCTGGATTTTGGTACGACTCGAACCCTAACGATACTGATGATACCAATAGCTCTGTAAAGAATCGGCGAGCCGCATTTAAAGACGCAAACGGGATTGAGCTTTGTACACGCATCTCTCATGATCTTTTCAACATGGAATCGCTTCTGCCACCGGGAATTCAAGTACGGGTGCGCCTGCAACGAGCAAAAGACGAGTTCGTCCTTGTTTCGAAAGACTCGGGGAAGAAATATCGAGTTAACATCAAGGAGGCTGTGTTGATGGTTCGTCGCGTCCATTTGCTGCCGTCTATATCACTGAGGAATCATCAGTTGCTTGAACAAAATGGAGTTATGAAACTGCCAATGCGAAAGTCTGTCGTACGCTCCTTCGTTATCCCACAAGGACACACAAGCTATTCGAACGAAACACTACTAACGGGCAATCTCCCGGAACGGTTAACAGTTTTTCTCGTAAAGAATAGCAGTGCGTTTGGAAAACTGGATGAAAATCCATACTTATTCGAGGACTTTGCTATGCGAAGTATTCAAGTTTCTGTGAACAACAACATGTACAACTGTCCGGCAATCCACGTCAACAAGGAACAAGATCGACTAGCGAAACTATACATGATGTCCTACCTATCCGTGACTTCAAACCAGTCCAACGAACCTCTAGGCATACCTTGGGAAGCTTTCAAACAAACAGGGAATTTTTTGAGTATTTTTGATCTGAGAGATGTTCGTGGCTCGTCAACCAACTTATTACCTCGTACCGGAACAATCCGTATCAGTCTTGAGTTCAAGTCAGGGCTGGCACAAGCAGTCAGTTGCTTTGTCTTGGGTGAATACAGTGCTGTTCTCCAAATTGACAAACTTTTGAACGTTGAACAAAAAGATTCAATGGATGAGCTGGGCAGTTTTGATTCGTAATAATAATGGATACTTTTCAACTGTCAGAGCATTTGAGTAAGCTCGTCAAGTGTAGTTCGAAACTAGGAAAACCAATTCAATCTTTTGTTGTAGCCGTCGACGAACTAAAAAACATACCTTTGAATGTGTTTCCAAGAATAATAATTGTCAATACTGATCCCAGCTGGGAGCGTAAGTTCCGTTGTAAAACCGTTACAAACTTGAATAAATACCTAACAATTTTCTATTCACAATTGAAGCTGGTCGACATTGGCTTTGTCTGTTTCACCCGTCTCGATTTGCCGAAACTTGGTACTTTGACAGCTGTGGACATTCATACAAATACTGGACACCGCTACTGGCCGAGTACCTACACACGGTCAACCGTCCCATTTTGGATTCTGGCCGCCAAGTTCAAAAGCTGAACACATCCCTCTGTGGACAAATGTGTCTATTTTGGGCCTATAATTGTATGCAAGGGTGCCATTGGAAGACAACAAACTCCTTCTTCACTCGAGATTTGAGCGTCAATCATCGGCGAGTTGAAGCGTTCATGTCAAAAATCAAAAATCCTTCCAATTGCAATAAGAACAATCGTCGTTTATTGAAGCCAAAAGTGCAAAAATGTTCAGAATTCACAAATACATGAATCAATATTAAAGTATTGTTTGTTTTTTCCGTATAATTTTTGGTCGTTTAGCTGGAGCCACGTTAGGAGTAATTAAGCCTGTGAAGTAGTCGTCAATTTCTGGGGTCATCTTACGTTTGCGACTCATTTCCATACGTTGTTTATTTTTAACGCTGTATTCGTCATCGTCGTCATCGTCATCATGTTTACGTTTCCCGACTCTTGGGGTTTCATCCACATCGAATCTCACTTTTCTAATCCTCATGGCTGGAACGTTTACCACCTTGCTCCTTCTTGGTTTTATCAATGGACGCCAGGTGGATGGAAAGTTCGGCTCTTCCGCTTTTCGCACCTTCTTGCTTACAGCAGGTTCGTCCTCGTCAGAAGCTTTACGCTTGACACCTCTGGCCGCTTCAAGTGTGGGTGCAGGAGGTTCTGGCTGACGTTTTTTCCGGGCCTTTACAATCTTCAGCTTTGGATCAACTTCCATGGGTTCCGCTTTACGTTGTCGCTTCTTCGTATTTTTTGCGAGCATAGGAATTTGTGTGGGGTGAGCTGCTAAGTATGCAACGTCATCAAGACCCTTTTTCTTCCGTGTTGCCTTCTTCGAGGTAAGAGTTGGGCGGCTCGTTGAGCCGCCGTGGCTCTCTGAGCCACGCAAACCGGGCAGAGCCGGTTTGCTGCGTCGCGCTGCGACGCTGTTGCCACGCCGCGGCGTAGCCGCGTCAATTGCTTTAAGATGTTCAATCATTGTCGCTGTAGCTGCTAGAGATGGAGTCTCCTTGGCCGCTTTTTTGGGATTCTGCCTCCGAAGTATCACTGCTAATTGGTGGTAGTTCAACTTCTCTGTATCGCGTCCATTGGTCGCCGGCAAAGTCTCCTGCGGCTGCTGCTGTTGAGTCGACTTGCTTTTTGAGCCTCTTTTTGGGGGCAACTTTGCGACGGGGAACTGGTCGTGGATCCGTTCCCGTACTCGTGGTTGTGGTGGTTGAGCTGCTTGCATTACTCGTTCCCACATAACTTCGGGGACTAGCCTGTATCTCGACAGACCTCGTGAGTGGTTGCCGACTTCTGCCATTGAAGCCACCGTAGACGTGATAGTCGATTTCCTTCAAAAGTTGTGAAACACAGGCAGAACTACGGCAGAGAAGCTGTCGACGCTTTGCTACACTAATACCGGGCTCCACTAAATTTCTGAGTAAACGCTTGTTTTTGTCTATAAGATTCAAACTTGTTTTGGAGAGTGGGCAAATACTATGCGACACGTTTAGCAAGCCCTCGCAAATGGCTAAGATGGACGACTTGTTACAGACTTTCAGCAGTTTCTTCTTATCGAAAGGTTCGAGTGTTGCGAAATAGTCTAAAAACTTCTTTTGTCCACTAAACAAGTTACTTTTACTATAAGGAGCCATGGTCTTCTCCCTCCTGATGTCGACAAGATACTGTTTATTAACAGCCTCTACCCTGTAGTTTTATCACAGTTTAGACGCTTGGTTCTTTGTACACAACCATTTCCTTGGGCCAAAGGCTGGATCTTATTTTGTACCGCGGGTCCGAATCCGAAGCACAACAAATCACCATGTAGCTGTAGGATTTCTTACAAATCTCGTTATAAACCTGCATTGCCCATTTAGTTTTGTACTCAAAAATCTGGGACAAAAAATTCCGTATTTGCAAGCTTTCTCGGTTATTTTTCAAGATCACAAAATACTTTGTATTTATACTGATGATTCTGGACTTGATAAAAAGGGAATGCATAATTAAAATCACAGTCACATTTTGATGAGACGATGTGCGCACAAATAAGTTTTGAAATTCTCGCGAGTCGAGGGAAGTGTGCATGTCATCCAAAATAAGTAGAGTGTGACCACGGGTATCTTCAAAATCAAATATAGGATGATCAACCAACTCCATTTCTGGAATTTCAGATTGTAGTTCGATCAAATCAGGACTCCAAGCTCCGTAAGACCAAACTATACGGCTAAACTCTTCCGAAAATAAAGTTGACCGCTCCCTGAGGATTCGCTTGACCAGCGTAGTTTTTCCTGCAATGATATGAACAGTTTAAGGTCACGTAATAACATTTTTGCAAAAATACATTAACACTAACCACTTGCGCTTGTCCCCACAACAGCAATTGTGGAAGGAACTTTGATTTGCCAGTCGAATATTGGAGCTTCCATTTTTAGTATATATACAAGAACCAGAGCAAAATTGATAGTGCCTCGTTGTGTTCAAAAGGCAGACTGAGCATTCGTTTTGTAACTCCCGAATACTAACAAAGGTTCAGCTCGAGTCGTTCCCTACGTCGTATAGCGCAAGGCATTTTGCCGGTGGACATTGCAACTTTTGTAAAATTCGCATAACGCAAAGTTGCAAATATTTTTGTAGTTATGTTGCAAGGCAATAGACACGGGCCAAATGGAGGAGCGAGTGACTGACCAAAGAATACAAACGTTAACACACAAGTTACATGATGATGATGCGCGCCGCTGACTGAAACGCACAGAATGTGTTCAAGGACAAGAAGTCTGAAATGATGATGGGGAACAAAAAATGAGGGCTAAGATTTAAGGTTGCATGCATTTGGGCTGCTGTCTTGTGGACTCTGTCGTTTTTTGAAAATTCTCATAACGCAAAGTTGCGAAAAATTTCGTAGTTAGCTTGCAAGGCAATAGGACAGACTAAGATACTACTATACACACATATGCTGAAACTCATCCTAGTCATATGTACACATATTCGAAATCCTCTCCCCTAGCAGACACACATTCCTGAGCATCCGGTTAACATTAGTTTGCGGCGTTAACGAGTATTTTCAAGGTCTTTACACAACTTACCCTCCAATGTATTTCTACGGAGAGTGTTCATTTATCTGAATCCTTAATTTCAACGTTATCTTATGGGAATTCACTTAACACGGGTATTCGTCTCCTAAATAATAATATTCTCAAGCCATCTTCCTCTTAAATAATAGAAACTCCAATATATGCATTTAACATGGGAATTCTGCTCTTCTTCGTTGCCAATTCTCATTTTTGTAATCTTTCCTATGTAAAATCTAGCATTCAGATTCTTACCAGTTTAACAGCTAAATACAATGCTATTCTCAATTTTACTACTACTTGACTAATATACAATTGTCTACAAAAAGAATGATCTTTTTCACACATGGTTATAAAAAATTCTGAAACTAACAAAATGAATGTATCAGATCCAATTTCTTTAGTTGATTCGCGGCTTGGAAGAAAACGTTCCACAAAAGACCATTCTCGATCCTGTCATACACTATTATGATGTTTTTTTGTAAAGAAAACTTCTGTATCATGGAAATTTCCAAATTTTTCTACCGGGGGTGTTCGTGTAAAAACCAAAATTTTCATAGAAGAGTTTAAAGCCAGACGGAATAGCCGCAAGTGAAACAATGGTAAAATGTATCAGTTTATTTTCTTATACACCGGAAGGTGACGATGGTAAAAGGCTAACCAGAAATACCGGCAAATACGTTGCAAAACGCTGGAATAATGTTCGTGGTCATGCATGGCGTAATGTAAGTGATTATAACGATAGCATTGGTGTTGAAAACTTTGAGAAAACCTCAAGATATTTGCTGTAGGAACCGATTGGGGTTTTCTTGTAATAGTAAAAGCAGGCGGACCAATCAGATAATCTCGTATCGATGTTTGCGAAATTGCAAATATACGTCCATTCTCTTAGGCCTGACGTTGAAGGTGTTACGTTTTTATTTCTCTCATTAAAAAACTATTCTTCCTCTGATTCTCTAACGACTTGCAAGTCAACTTTGAAAGTGGGTACACCATAGAATGTAGCAGGGTCATCGAACTTTCGACGTGCCATATTCGACGTGTGTAACAATAAAGTGAGTTTGACATTGATCCAACGGAATAAAAAGCGAGGTTTGATAACTTTGCAGGGGTTGTGAGTGGAAATAAAATGGTGTAGGAAAGTAGGTTCGGCCGAAGCAACACAAAAGTTCAAAAAATGATCCGGAAAGTTTTACATATTTCACTCTTATATTCGTTTGAGGCGCTATAGCTTCTAGCGGGAGAAGGCACAAGATTCATCTACTCGACTAAATAGTTCTCGTACATTTGATTGTATCCAAATGCCGCAAGTAATTTAAAAACCCTTGGACAATATAATTGAGCGATTTACACGAATGTAATTGGTAGTGACAATGTCGGCGACAATGTGTCTGTTCACCGTCGTTGCTCCAGTAGCCGGGTTTTGGTTGGCTTAACTTCAGTAACGCAAGGTGGTAGTCACCTGGTGATCACCTGCTGATCTTCGTCATCAGCACGACACTGTGGGATGAATCCAATGTCTTTTGACATCATCATCAAGCAATGCAGGTAACGGTGAGTGTGTTCCAACCTGCTTTTCAAGAGCCGTGGCAACCGCTCAGATTCCGCAAAAGAAGCAGCGAAAAGCTTTTGACTCAGCTCCTCATATCGAACTTCTACAACAATCCCAATTTGACCGCAAAAGAGCACGCTTTACACTGAAGCTCCTCCATTAACAGAACTGCAAAGTTCGTGTCAAACAATCAAGATTCCAGTGCTTACAACCTCAACTGCGGTGTCCCACAAGGAAATGTACTGGCTCCCTTCCAGTTCATTCTTAACTTTGATTCAATTACTGATGACATCACATGTGGCAGAGTATTATTCGCTGATGACCTGGTCCTTTCACTACATCAACTGAAAAAAAGCTACTCCAAAACTCCAAAACGAACTCATCAAATTAGTAAACTGGTGCAACAACCGTGTCAAAAAAAGAATTTATGATTTTTGAAAAATTTCATTTGAAACTCAAAGTTGACCAAAACCTCACCATTCAAATCAGCAAGACGACCGCAGCAAGATCAGACAATCGGACAAGTTCAATTATCTGGAAGTAATATTTGCATGTTTCCAGCTGACTAACATCAGAAAATTCCCACCAGTCATTTGACATTCTTCTCCAGTCTTACGTCTTATCATTGTATCAATACCGCCTAATTGTATGGGTACCAGCTTGCGAAAACTATCCGGATCGAGTTCAGAAACCAATCGAAAAAATTCTCTCGGCCTTTTTCTTCAACGCCCATCGAAGACGTAGCATTCAAAACTTGGACCAAATGTCGTTCCAAAAATCCCTAGAAATCCGTAATGCATTTACAGTTCGAGAGCAGCTTGTGCCGAATTCTATCAGTCATCATCAGTTGTTTGTCTAACTCCAACTTCCCATCGCAACTCCAAAGCTTCTTTCGATGGATAACGCCACAAAGAGTACCAAGATCATCTCAAAAACTTGAACCAACATCTAGGTCATCTGAGCAGTTCAGAAACAGTATCAAATTCTTTGAAATCAAATGCTGGAACAATCTTCACAGTACAGTGTTTCCTGCAGAAGACTGTCGAGTGCGATTTATGAATAGTATTTATGAATATCTATTAGCGTTACGTTAAATCCTTTCACAAGACTAAGGTGCCTTTATATTAACCAATGTTGTCCGATTGGGAAGAACTGTGTATAAACCGATACAATCTTGACAACTATTAAATAAAGTTCAACTAAACTAAAACCTTTGGTGAATACGTATGAAGAATGACGCCACTGACCAAAGGTAGGGCTGTAAAAACGATATGATCTAATGCAATGTACACTTTGCAGGTCATAATGGTCATAATGACTAACATGTTCTTCAAAATTCGATTAATAATTTTGTACTTGTAATATATTTGTGGTTCATGCAGATGCAAATAGTTAAAAGTCTTATCAAAATAGCAAAATATCTATAGCGTAAAGTAATCTACAATATTGAAATATTCAGAATAGGAGGGAGTGTGGAATGAATTAGCGATCCGGCCGCTGTCTTGTGAGGATAACATTAGAAAATACCCACGATTAACAGCCATGTTGATTGAAAAGAACCTCTATTTGATTTAGTAGGCATATTATAAAGGCCCCCTGGTAAAGCTTTATAGATATTTTGGTCTCCGAATAAGAGGGCTCAACAACACGCACCCCAAATAGCAGGATTGCAGCCATTCCACTTCAAGCCCTGTTAATCGTAAGTTTCCTTGTATTACCATGGAGGTAAATTTTTAAATGGCGAAGGAAGGAATCAGAAGCGTCTTTGGGTTGTGGAGCCAGGTTGCTGTTTCGTCCAGGCAGAGTTCTAGCACGATGAGGTCATACATTTTGACGTAATGGTTACCAGTATATTCCATTCATGTCGTACAGTCGGATACCAATTTTGTGCCGCCCCCAATGTGCCGCCCATGCAACAGATATGAAGCGTCGAGTAAGTATTTGTGATACAAGTTTGTCGAATGACACATGTCTCACAGTACATCCTTGTGGTGGGACAACTTTGTGTTCCGACTAGTTTGTCTCAAAAAGAATGATTTGGAAATTGCACAAACTTGAGGTTGTGATTGATTGATTTGCTTTATTGTCACTACCATTCAGACACAGGGCTGGTATTATGGGTAAGACATTCGGATTTATTGGTTGTCGATACATCGGAACAAGTTTCAGATTCTGAACGTAATGAATAAAATTTTATTGCGTCCGTCAGCTGGCTCATATTCGAATTCGTCAATTACATTAATTCAAGCAATAGGATGAAAATTGACCTTTTATTCCTAGGTTTGGTCAGATCAAGAGGTTAATCCAAGAAATATTGATTGTAAGCCCATGTGATCAAAATATGTGTTTATACTATCTACTGACATTTCTGCCCAATTAAAATCCGACAACATTTCAATTTTTCAATATTTTACCGCGCAGGCGTATTTTTGTTCGAACGCCGATTTCTGTATACATAGTGGCTCAACGTTTCCAGCCATATCGTTTTTAATAATTTAAGAGATAATCATACTGATTGAGTTCGCTCATAACGAAAGATATTAGTGCTTGCGTTTGACACGTTAAAAGTTGACTCCCTCTCAAAACTAGACCTTTCCATGTACTTAAGTGTTAGATTTTTGCTGGCAGGATCCAAAAAAACAGCTTTGATGAATTTAGAAACCGATGTGGACAAAACATTTTTCAGTATAAGATTGATGGCTATTTTGCTACCACATTTATCTTCCAACATTTACTCACGGCTTCGTCCACCACACCACGTTGATAAATAATTCAACACGCTCGCAATCAATTTAAACAAACACGTCGGGGAACATGAAATATGGATAACTAATCAAAATCATCGCTATAAAATCAATTTTCAGAGCTTATTCGTTACCTGACTTTGGTGTTAAGTAATTACTTTGAATCCACTAGCGCCAATGCTTCAAGCCCTGTCAGCTCGGCATGGCATGACAAAATTGAGACTTTTAGCAGTTCTCTTTCCCATCAAATGCTTTAAGAGTAAAAGAGTAGAGAGTACAGTCCATCGTTCAACTTGATAACAGCTGTAAAGAAGGAGCCTTTTGGTGTGTACATATCAGTCAAAGAAATAGTGTTTCCCCATAATGTCAACATAGAAAGATCAGCTTAGGTAAACTTCAATCTTAGTCTCAGAAACGTGAAAATCGACTTTATCGAACTATTCAGTAGATAATGTAGGGATTCAGCTTTCAGAAAATATAGGTTTCAGATTTGTGAGTAAATTGGAAAGGTTGTTACACTTGTTACAATCCGTTAAAGTGAGCCTTGAGAAACCTTTCTACCGTACGTACCGAAGAGGTCGTAGGCTGGTAAGAAAACAAAACAAATTTCATAACCAAAAACTACAGTGGCACGCACGTGGTGTTCAAAGATCCTGATTCCGTGCTACATAAAATAGGCAACACCTAGCATCGTAAGTCCCCATGGGGAAAGTGCGGTGATAATGTAACAGCCAATTTCTGATGAATATTTTAAGGCGGCGTTGAGTCCTAAATGCAATACAAATTGTGGACGCTACACGTGGCAGCCACGAACCCAGTCCCATTTAGATTGTCAACATCAAACCCAAGTGACGATTTCATTCCTTTCATCTAATCACCTACGCCTTTCTTTGAACGTTCTCGGGTACATGTCTGTACTTTTTTTGTGACATCTGCAGTGGTGCCCGTAAAACGTAAAAATGAAGTATCGCAGCAAGTTTGAAATGCAACAATCTATTTGGAAGTTGCTACTGCTGCTTCAAGCGGGTAGTTCGAGCTTTGCGGCCCCGTCAATAAAATCAAAACCATCAGCAACAACAAGCAAAGTTGTGTCTCAAGTCCTTCTTGGTCGAAGTCCACAGTTTTGCTCCACCGATGTTCGGTTGTTGCAGTTCCACAATCTGCGAGAAATGGAGTTGCAATTTTTGGAAGTTGCAACGACGTTGGAGTTCCACGTAGACCGGCGGGCGTTAAGGGGAAATGAGACTTCAGTGGACACTTGGAAATATTCGCTGCATTTCGTCCATTACGTGCTACCGATTTCAAAAGTTGCCAAAGCTGCCGAAGTTTTCTTTAAAGGTCTTTTGGTGGGTACTTCAGTCGAGACAACACAATTTTTGTTCATTGGCAGGACCTTCAATGAAGTACAAAATTTGCTGGAGAACAAGCATATTGATCGATTGAAGTACAAAACTGGTATTGCATTCGATGGAAAAAACGTTGTAACGAACGATGCTGGGCCCTTTTTTTCGAAAGCGGCTGAAGTACCTGGGCTGTGGACCGAAAAGCAGCTCTTCGCTGGTCGGCATCTTAAAGCAGCTTTCTTCAAGCTTCAGGAACTAGTCGTTTTAGGACCAGACAAAAAGCCGCTTCCCAACCTCGGAGTGGCTTACAATTTACTGGAAGAAGCTCGGCGCTACTACAATTTCAGCTATGACCTTCACGTGGGCTTGAAGCCCCTTAACAGGCACCCAAACGGTACTTGGAACGGCTACTTTTACGACTTGACTGAAGGCGACCTGGATATTTTGATTTACGCGGGGGCGGTGTATGATCGTTGGGGTTCCATGGACTTCACCAGTTACATCACCACAATAGCCATGACCTTTGTTACGTCGCATCCTGAAGTCTCGATTAAGTGGCAGGCGATGCTGTACCCCTTCGTGCCGAGCTTGTGGGCGGCCATCTTGGTCGTCTTAGCAATGATAGTTCCAGTTTACTACTTGAGCTTCAAATTCGGGGTGCGAGTGAATAAGCCCGTAGAAGACCCATTAAGCATGGCGATAATGGTTCCTCTCACGGCAGTTTTGCAGCAGAGCTATCCGGCACCAAAACGAAGCAAAATGTTGACAGTTTGTTTCCTCTGCTTCGCAATGGTGATTGCAACCTGTTACAACAGCAATTTGATATCCTTCATTACGTTTCCTCTAGCGGAAGAAGTTCCCAATACCTTCGAAGAGCTGTCGAGGGCCAAAAAATACAAAATCGACAACCAATTCTACTCGGGAAACCTTAATGATTTGTTCTTTAAGG